>VXBJ01004741.1:353942-386936 GCA_013400055.1 Nycticryphes semicollaris
GAGGGGTGGGCGGGGACGAAGGCGGTGCGGCGCCATCTTGCCGAGGCGCCGCCGCCGCCATTAACCGCTTCGGTGCCGGCAGCCCGGCTTTCACTTCTCCCCTCCTCTCCGCGCTTTCCTCTGCCCGGTCGCGAAGCCTACCCAGGTGTTATAGACCCTGCGGGTAAAGATATTTGTGTTAGGGGAAACTAACTGCGTTTGTGGCGAGAAACATGTGGCTTTCACCTGCCCTACGGGCTGGAGAGCAGCAGTTCAAACCAGCTGCAAATGATGCAATTAACCTGCCCAGCGCCATGCAAATAAAGACCTTGTTAAAAAAAAAATGGAAAGCGAGAGGTGAATTATTAACTATAAAGCCAACAGGGTTTCAACGAACTGCCTGACGCATCTTGGACAGGAGCCGGCACTGGAGGTCACAGGCCGGTCCTCCCTTGCCTTGTGTAGCTCTTCCCACAAGAGGCCTCTGGGAAGGACAAAGGACGGGTGCTTTTGTAGCCACCTGGCTGGCACGGAGCCCTCAGGACACCCCGCCAGTGCTCGAGGAGCCCACAAAGGTCAACAAGCCCTTTGTTGTCCAACAAGCCCAAGAACCAGAGTCTTACATCTTGTAATTGGTGAAGTGCTGAGGCTGGAACTGCTGTTAGTTACTGGCAGGTATTGGCAGCAATAAGGCTTGTCAGAGGCCATGCTAATGAAAAATAATTGTGCCTGTCTCAAAGTGCTTAAAATTTACACGAGAGTAAACATAAATATTAAGAAGCAGGGAGCTCACGGGAGCAGCAGAACGCTTCTTTGCAGGGGTGAATTCGCATGGGCCTGAGGACAAAATACCTGGCCTGAATTTCAAGTACAAGATCTCCTTCAGATTCAGTTCTCATGTTCTTATCATGCATTCAGAGGCCAAATTCAGTCGGCTTAATATTTAGCCACTCGTCCTGGGAAAACAAAGACTGCTTTATTCTCTCCTTGGAAGGCCATAGTAATTTTCCTCTACAAGTTAGTACAGTTAATTGTACAGTTGTCTCAAAGAGCATTTCAAGCTTTGGATAGACTAGACGTGTCCATTTCTATTGCCATTAGTGGTTCTAAATGCCTAAAATCTGGTAGGATTAATCCAAGTCTTGATATTTTCAGGCAGTGGATGAAGCGCTTTTTACTGGTGCTCATAATGTTTAATGAGAGTATCATACAGGGAGCTAACAGCAATAGCTACTACACATTATTGCTTCCTTCGTCTTTTCTCTGCAGGTGTGAAAAGCAGCTGGAAAAATAGGATGCAGTGCAAAGAGCTCGAAAAAGAGCTGAAAAATTCCATCAGCAGGCGTGCTGTTCCAGTCCATACAAAGTTATGTGACACCCTGAGAGACGCTTTTCTGCTTCCACCTGTGCAGAAAAGCTATGTCCATCCATAAAGTGCATTATATGGTATTAAGGACAACAAATTCTTACAGCCTTGTTGTCAGCCTTAGCCAAAAGAAGCCGGTGACAGCATCAAGCATCATGTAACAACCAGCTGTGTTCTTCTTCCTTCAGGCCCACTGAGAAGCTACCTAATGAATTGCCAGCACCCGTTGTGACAGCACATACATTTTCTGTTCAGGGCTTGACCCGAGATAACCCTGCTTAGTCTACAAGTTCTTCCAGTTTTCTGCTTGCCGTCGTTCAGCTGAAGGCATGATAGCAGTGTGACTGCCATACACTTCAGCTAAGAACTCACCCATATTTTTGATGCTTCAAAAGCACATTGAGCAGCTACCCTCAAGTTTCTTCCCATCAAATATTTCTGTTTGTTTTTTCTGTGCTTTACATCCGGTTTGTAACCCATCATTGGCTGGAGTTTTAATGTGTTCTTTTCCACATGCAAAGATGTGTGTATTTCAACGATTACATATGGTATTTTGGCACGCTGACCACTTCCATAAGGGTGACTCCAAGGCAGCAAAATCCAGTCTTCAGATAGTTCAGTCCTGGAACTAGCCAAGTCAGGGGGGAAAAGTTGTTTAGTGAAAAATATTAGCAGTGTTGGTATAGGAAGTAGTGGTTCATTATAACATCTGCTGTTGGGAGTTATCTGGGAACATCTGCCTTTTGGGCACAGAACACAGTATTTTGTTACTTTCCATAGCTTATCTGCTCCGAGACATGCTATGGAATGACTCTGCAGTGGGTCAGGATCTACTTTGCAGTTTCATAACCATTCACCAATCTTTTTCCTGAAGCAATTTTCGTAGAATAAGACACAACCCTGTCTGTGTTCCCACAGCTGGAGTTTCACTTTTTTTTTTTCCCCCAAGAGATAATCAGTGGGGAGGGGAGGGCGGAGGGAGGATTGTTTAAAAATAATGACTGTCACCAAGGAGAAAAAACAGTTTCATTCATACAACAGCAAACCCACTAGGATATACACGGAGTGAATACAGAGTGGGAATTAAGAGTTACTAGAATTTTATTAGAAATGTCAGCACCGCTGATCACTGGGGCTTTGTGCAAGCTACTTCATTTTTTACCTTAAATTTTCCATACATATACTAGAGTAATGATTATCTGCCTGTAATAAAGCTTATATATAATCATCATGGAGGCACTTTTGCTAATGTGGTATCAGGAAAGTTTCTTCTGGCACTGTCAATTATTAAGACTCGGGTAGCGTGTCCAGCTCAGTTGTGCTTTAGTCCCTGAGTATTTGTTGCTGCAACTACTGTCTCCTAGATGGTCCTAGGACAATCTACAGACGGGTCTAGGATCTCCTAAAGACCTAGAAGGTCTTTTTCTAAAGAACATTTTTATATGGTTTAAAACTCCTTCTTTTTATGTAATGTTTTCTTCCCCACGAGACCCCACAAAAAGGTTATTAAGAAGAAGACTCAGAAAATGGATAATAATTTTTTGTGGTGGCAAAACTTTGTTGTCTTTTCAGGCCTTGTCATCTATGTCATTTACGGCCACCGACTCCTAACATAGATGTTCAATCGGTGAAGTACGCTAAAAAGAGGTCAAGGTAGATCTTTTTAGAGGGCAATACAAACATAGAAGAAAAATCTGTCAATAAAATGTTATCTCCTGTGGGAAGAAAATTATGGACATAGTTTAGGAAATACAAAAAAATACCAGAGAGAAGTATGGAAGCTAAGTGTACTGTACTGAGCAGAGGTGAGTGAAACTGGAGAATATATTAACCAGCAATAAAGAAGAGGCAGGTGTTGAAGTGATGATAATAACAATACAATACTCATAGCTGTGTGAAACAATTATGAGTAACTGCAATACTCATAGCTGCATGAAAACATCTAGTATCTATCTTCCCTTATAAGCTTTTTGTCAGTGAAGCTCAAACTTCTTTAGACTTTGCAGTATCGTTCAAAAAAGACTGCATACTAAAAATATGTAGTTTGATGGTTTAATTTCTTGAGTCTCCTGCAAGAATTATATTGAGTTATTGTCTTCAATGTGATTTTCAATAATTCTTCTTTTTTAAAAATGTCATCACTGAGTGAGCATCCCTTCTGTGAGGAGGCAAATCACCAAAACTCACGATGAATGTGCAATGATGCTGATTTTTTTCTTTTTACAAAAAAAAAAATTTCATATTTTCAGGCCCTTTTGCAATATAAACAAGTTATTTTGTATTGGGTTTGTGACTTAGTTCATCGGTCCACTTAGTATGTGGGTGCCTGTTCATTCTCCTACTAAAGGCAATGCATCTCTTAGCAACAACTGATATTAACAAACTCAGTTCTAAATCTTTTGGAATCACAGCTGTCATATATTTGCAAGGTGCAAAAGTATTGGTTGGAAGTATCATCTAATTCTGTCTCAGTCAGATCTGTTTGGTAGCTGAAGTTAAAAATATCTGTTTACGCCCACAGGAGAAAAATCATGTAAAGATTCTTTCCTCCATCTTATGTTCAACATCTAAGCAGCACATGATTTTTCGCATGGGATAAACTTAACATATGAAAAATAATCAGTGTAAGAAATTGTAAACACACAAGCACCCTGTGTGTTTCACTTATAATATTTATTTTTTTTTTGGAGTTTACAGTAATTTTCCCCAAGTTGTATGCTCACTAAAGATTAGGTTGACTCTTAGGTAAGCTAAGGGCATTACTCAACATCAGGGTGTCCTTATTCAAGTACGAATCACGTTATGCAATACTACAGTACCTGAAAGTCGGGTTCAACTTCTCACTGGTACATTTCCATTATTTGTTTGCTTTGGATACTGAATTTTATGGAACAGGAGCTGCTGCATGGCTAAAAATCAGTGGTGCTTTACGGTGACAGCATGATTTTCCACACCTGCCATCTGTGAAATTTTTGGAAAAAACAATTCTTTTAAGATACTTTTATGTGGCATCTTATCCTGGAACCACGGTTCAAGGAGACCTGAAGGGCAGAGATACAGAAAGTTAGTTCAGTAGTACAGGTTTTTAAAAACATGATAACATGATCTTAAAAATAAATTTATAACATTCTTTGATTTTTGTTAAGATTCTAGGAATTCCCTAGTGCATCTTTACAGCTCTTTCCCTGTCAGATATCTTGGATGTTTTCATCAAGGCGATACTTTTTCTGTGACTGTTGGTGACAGTCGTTTTCTGCCCATGGTCTGACCTCCTGTTCTCAGTGTCAAGATTTCTTCAGGATTCAGATCTTGAACAAAATGCCACAACTAATGCTGAAACTGCTGCCTCTTTAGGAGTACGGGCACCTGAACCTCTGATACCTATTAGGTAAGAAAAGCAGCGAATGGCCTTTTCAACATCAACATAACTGAGCTCAGTGATATGTGGGGCATTTCCCCATAAGGTTCATGCATGTGAAAGTAAAGTAGCAGGAAGATTCCTAAATCTCCTAGATTCCAAATTAATTTATTGCAATCTTTATCCAGAAGTGCTGGTAGAAATGTTTTGTAATCTATTATTTCCTTTTTATTTCTCGCTTACATATCTGTAGCTGTATTACATAACATTTAAAGATGGCTCGATACACGACAAGATGGTTTTTAAGTGTTATGAAATAAGAGTGCAGCTGCCTTTGACTCCATCCTCAGCTACTTCCTCAGCAGAGCTAAGCCAAACATGAGGTGTGAGGGGAATAGGTGGGAGGAAATTGGTGGAGAAAATGCAGATGGAAAGACAGTTATGAGAGCTCCCACAGTCATGAAGAGAAGCGCTTCTGGGGAAGAGGGTCTCAGCACCTAAGCATGAGTTTCCTGTACTTAAGAATGAAATTCCCAGTATCAAACAGAAAGTAGTTGGTGTTTTGTTTAGCGGCCAGAAAGTAAGTTACCTCTAAAAATTGGTTTCCCAATGTAAAAGTTTCAGTCTGCCGGGTCTTTGTGTTTTTCAGGTCCGGGGTGCAGAGGTGAAATCCCAAACTTCGAGTGGTCTGGGTTTTGTGCCAGAATTTACAGTGTGAATTTTCAGTCATGCCAAACCCAAGTGGAGGTGGAAACCCCTGTTATAAGAATTAGCAATCAGAGATGCAGTAAACTGTCCTATTGATTTTAATAAGTTGAAAATCTCATCTCAGCAAGAGCTTTTCTATTATGATAAAGTATGCAGATATATACATACATACAAGCCTTGTGCCTAAAATTAGGTTGTGAGATCTCTAGATAGGAGCTTAAGTCTCTCACTTCTGGGAGGCATCTTTACTCAGAAGAGAATTCAAATGTGTCAGATTTAAACATAAGGGTAAGAGCTTTCCTGATTTTAAGCAGTAAAAATGTGTTCTTCAAAAATATTGAGCCTCCTGTAGGACCAAATGAAGCAGTTAAGAGGTTCTGGGACCGCTATTTTAGATTCCTATGTCTGAAAATCATGGCTCATTTTGTAATTATAGTTGCACAGAAACCATAGCATACATAGAAAAGGAGATTTGTTACTTATAATTGTATAACTAATGGCTCTAAAACCAAACCTTCAGTCATTTAAAGTCAAAATTAAGTCATAACCGTCAGTTTAAGCAGTTGTCATGAGGTTTGGATGGGTTTTGAATTATTTGAAGTTTGAAAGGAGAAATGCTTTATTGTTTAATTGTTATTTGCTATTTAAACGATGCTATAATAGCTGCAATATACTAGTGACATGGTTTAGTGATGGGTTTTTATCAGAGTTAGGTTGATGGTTGGACTAGATCTTAAAGGTCCCTTCCAACCTAGACAGTTCTATGATTCTCTATAGTGAAGTTGAAAAACCTTATGCAGAACCTTAAGCTCAGATGTTGGGTCTTTATATATAAACACCTGCAAATGTTTATTTACATATACAAAACAACAGAATACTGAAATCAAGATCGACTTCGGGAGCTCAGTATTGTTTTAACATTAGAAATGTTCTAAAAATCAGCCAGTCTGTCAGACAGGGGTTCAGTGCTACGTTTTTAATTTTTGTCGTCCCTTGAGACTGGTTTTTGCTGTAGTTACTGCTTTTGTGATTAACTCTTATAATCCAGTTGTTAAACGTGACAAGAGCTTTTGGATCAGATTCAACTCTGATTTAATTCCAGTAACGCCAACTTAGCCTGCGTGATCTTTTATATGTTAGTGTGCAGACACAGATTTTTGATGTATACACAAACTGTGTCTATCAATATATCAAATTGTGTCTGTCACTAGCACAGTTACAGCATCAAGAGAGTGGTTTCTTATGTCATGCACCAAAGACAGACCCTCTCTAGTTGCACGATGAGATAAGAATATGTTGTCAACTGGAACTCAAAATTCCCCATCCTTTTCTTTTTGTTGTTTTATATTATGAAGCAGGCAATTTTAATTTGGCAGGCTCCATATAAATCCAATTACCATTTGGATCTGCAGAAGAATTGCTCTACCTTGATGAGTAACAAGATGCACTGGAATGTGTTTGGGATTGCTCCTCCAGCCCTGGCAGACCATAATGGCAGTTGCACTGAGAACGCTTGACATTCCTGCAAAGTAACCCTACCTGCCCTAAATTTGCCTCGACTAGCAGAGCATTAACTAAGCATGTTTTTCCTATCTATTGGCAAATTATTATCGTTGTGAGATCCTGTCACTTACAACAAGTTACATGTACCAAAGGCACACCAAGGTTGACAGAACTCATGGAGGGACTCATCAAGAGTAAAAGCTGAGATTTCATCTGTCAGCCGCTGAGTTCACATGTGGGGATATCAGAACATAGGTATTGGGGAAACCATCAATTGGCTAAAGAACCCAGCAATTTAATTAAAGCAATGTGGAATTTTTTTGGAAAATCTTATGAAAGCACGTTTTCAAACACAGGCAGCTGACTAAGAAGAAGTCCTGTGGATGATGTCTCATCACTATTGCTTTTAAAATACTGTCAGCATTTCTGTTACTGGGATTTACTGTGGAGTATTCTGTTAACTTCTAACTCAGCCTCAAGAATATATGCTTCTTTACAGTCTAATGGCTTGGTTTGGCCTAAAAAGCTTGCTCAGGTATGCATTGATGTTTGTGTGTTTATGTAGAGCACTTGCACCCAGAAATGAGCATTCACATAACGAGGTGCCCTCCGTGTTCTATAGAGATGTTTGTAAGGAAAAAGAACCTTAGACAAGCAATGACCCAACAAGCTTGCACAAAGATGACTCCCATGCCTACGGATATGTTTGTGGGCATTAGTCAGCCACTTGGTTATGGTAACTTGATCCAAAGTCTGACTCTGGAGTTATTTTAGTGACCAGGACGCACTATTTTAGTTCTATATTATAAATCCTTACAATATAATTGCTGACAGAACCTTTATCACAGCATTGCTAGCAGATCATTTATGATCGTTATGATCTGCTAGCAGATCATTTATTCATTCAACCCAGGAGTAAACGTTTGATACATAAATTTTAATAATTGCAGCCCTGCCCAATCAGGACGACCCCTTTCTGAATGACTGGAAGTTATATGACTCATTCCCTCCTTTGTGTATTCCCAGCTGGCACATTCAGTTCCCTCCCAGGACTCCTATATTTCACAACTCATAACAATCTTTCTCGCCTTTCCTTAAGTGAGATTGTTTGAAATGAAATCAGGAGAACTGTCAGTTGAAATAAGAACAGTTGAATGCCTGAGTCTTGCCCCTTTTATGCATGTGGAACTATTACCTTAACTGCAAGCAGCGTACTTTATGGTAATAAAAAAAAAGCGCACCTAGTTTAATAGAAATAATCCACACTTCCACAATGATGGTGAAATTGTATGTCATGATTTGTCTGCAGTGCACACACGTACATTTAAATTGGAGTCCATGATATGGACAAGCCAGACTAATAGAGCAATACCCGAGAATTAGCAGCAAGAAGATAATGATGTTCGCAGAACTACTGTGTTTTCTGATTTACTCTTTCCTACTCGCAGCATCCTTCTGGCTTCTGATGCTGTCAGTTAAGATTGCTCATGGTGACAATTCACCCTTTTTTCCTGTCTCCCCGTGGCTGACCGTGTTCTCACCTCCTTGGCCGTGTTTGGCTCATGCCCTCACTCAACAAATTTTTAAAGCTTTGCCTGAGTATTATTCTCGACCTTTTAGGCCTCTGGGCCAACTTGAGCGAGTGGGTGTAATGCCTGGGTGAATCAGCCACACGACCAGCTGAAGGCACAGCCAGGAGTTGAGTGGTTCACTCTGGAAAAGAACTGGTGTCCTGGGACAGAGGAACAGAACACCCTCTCATTTGTTTGCAGGAACCACTCAGACGCTGTGATGCTCCGAGCCACCTGGTTTAGAAAGTTAAGGAATAGACTGGGCCTGAGCCAGCTCTTTCTGTGCAGCAAAGCCTGATTTCTGTGGGCTTTCAAGGAAGTAATCGAGCAGATATTCCGTACTGGGAAAGTGGTATCACTGGGTCTTACTGGGTTAGAGACAGTTGGAGGTGCCAAGCAGTTCTGCAAGGGAGCCTCTTGAATTTAGAATTTTAGACCTGGCTTGAGGTCTGTCATTTCAGACACACCAGCTTAAAAATTGTAACTTATGTTCAGGAGTGGGTTAACAACTGAATTTCTCTTGTGGGAAATGGATATCCAGGTTGGGAGCAGCTCTAACACTTAGGCAGTTTTCCCATTTACTAAGTACAGCTGTTCATTTTAATTTGCATAAAGAGCAGGGATATGTAAGTCCCCAATTACTTTAAAAGCAATATTTCAACTGATACAGTGAAGTAATTAGTTTGGTGAGGAAATGATATTACGTAGTGGAAAGCTTGGTTTGCCAAGGATCAATTTGTTGACATTTGAATCTAACTAGAAATGAAATGTACGGAACAAAAAGTAGACTATTTTAGTAAAAAGCCATCTCATCAATTGGAACAAATGAAAAACATGTCTGCTTCTCAGGCAGAGGGGCTAAGGAAGGGGTTTCTCTGCAGCAGAAGACTTAAAAATGACCATTTAAAACATGAGGAGGATAGAACAGTTTGTGATTAAAGCTTTGGGAATCTGCATGTTGCTTTTGTTATCCCAGAAGTAGAATCATTATTTCTGTAGCGTTTTTTTTTCCTATAAATAAAATGAGGATACTGTTATATATGCCACCTTTTCACAGAGCTGTGATGATTGATTCCACAATGTCTGTGAATCTCTGAAATCCTCAAACAGGAAATATAACAGGAAGGCAAACACCAAAACTTTGATTTACATCTGGATTTCCTTTGTTTGATTGTGGCAGTTGTTTGGGTACTGTCACATAAATTCATAGCATCTCCCCAACAAATAAAGCACAACAAGATTTTGTTCCGAGCATTTTCCTGTCTAAACTGGAGATTATAATAACAAGCAATCAAGGGATAACAATGAAAAGTGAGTGAGCTACAAGGGAATAAAGAGTATAGTTGTGAGAGGTAACAAAACCTTTACTATTTTATACATATTTTATTAGTTCATCCAAGTAACAAAGAGAAAGGACAAGGTGCTTTCTATAAGAAAGGAGGTTTTCTTTCTCAGTACAAGATAGATGTGAACATTGCTGATGTAACAGGTAAATGTAGGATTATTTCAATTTTCCAAAGCACACTGGCTAACTGTTACTCTTGGAAATTATAGCAGGTTTTAATGTTTTTTATCAGCACAAGCTTGGATTTAAAATGTATAGGATCCACATGGAAATTTAAATTTTGTGGTTTTCCTAGTGTCATATGAATAGGTAGAATGACAAGAATGATTAATTCTTATTCTAATTAAAGAGAATGGTGGTATTTAAGATCATTCATATCAATGTTGGATAAACACTTAGAAATAAGCTAGCAAGGGTTCACTTTATCCTCTAGAGATTGTGTAATCCTGCATGCCAGAAATAACAATATAAAAATAAAAGAACCTGCTGAAAAGCATAGAGACTGTCACCGGAACTGAAATTCAGTCAATATCGGGGTAAATAAAAGCTCTTTTAGCAGCATATAGCTATGCTGCACAATAGCTTCCGATGGAGAATGAAGGCATAATATTCAGAATTGCTGTGGTAAAGATTCAGTTCTGTCTTAGGCATTAATCTTCTTTCTTTTGGACATCAACCAAATCTTAAGTGATATGAGTTAGAAAAGTCTGCTGGTAGGAACACGTTTTATTCGAGCCTGGTATGCTTCAAGATTTCTTACTCTTTCCCCCTAAGAAATCAATCGTGTTTGAAGCTAGGATGTCGGAGACAGGACGACAAGACAGAGGCCTCATCAGCTGTGGCAATGTTTACCTGTTTGTCTAAAATAATGGACAGATGTTATCAATTCCAGTAGGATGGGTCTTTAAGGACTGCACAATGAGCAGTTACCAGTAACTGAGGAGCCAGCAGAACATTTCTCCACTTAAACACAAAAAGTGGGCTGTGTGCTGCCTTTCCATGTGTGACTCCTGTGAATGAGCTAGGTCAAGTAGGGAACTAGCTCTGGTGCACCTCAACCTTCTGCTAGATTCTGATTTTGCCCCTCTTGCAGCTTTGGTAAAATTAGGACAAAAGGAATTCAGGGTGGTAGAGATCATTCCTGTCTCGCTCATCAGCATACAGTGGCCTGTACTTCACATGGGCTTCTCCTACCATGTGGTCTCGGTGGCTTTCTTTGCCTCAGCAATCAGAAAGGGAAGGTTGCTTCTGGGTCTCTCACCCAGCCACTCACCCCTTCCTAATTTGTAAGTTCTGAATTTATGCCATTTAGAAGGAGAAAAAAAAGTTTAGAGACTGCTCACTTCTTTGATGAAGGAATTCCATTGAGTTTGAGTATACATTCTCTACACGGGTAGTTTGTAAGCATGAGTGATGTAGCCTCCTGAGTCTGGATACCCGGAATAATGAGAACAAGCCAGCAATCTACGTTAACATTAAGTGATTAACATCTTTAGTAATAATACAAAGTGTTGCCAGCTGGGGAAACGGTCAGCAATTAAATATATTTTGTATTCTGGAGACTCACCACAGACAGATTAGCAAAGAACGACTGCAAGGGAAAACCAAAAGGCTCCCCAAAATACTTGGGTGCAGCAAGTTGTACTGACAGACCGAGTCTGCCCACTGCTTGCAGAGGTCACTGCAAGACGTGTCACAGTGTTCTTGGGTGAAAAGTTGGAGTAGGAGAAAACTGTGCTCTGAGTGGTCCTTCATCTTACCTATGGCTTGGCTCCTGCAAGTTCTGGGGGGATGATGAGAGGGCAGGATAAGACCTTCAGACTGGGCCACCAGACTCCAGGTACTGCACACACCTATGGTAGGATAGATACTTTTTAATTATGGTATTTTTTAGCTCTTTGTTGACGTCGGGGACTTTCAGATCAGCACTCGGTTCGCTACTCTGTCTTATTGATGCATCCAGGCTTGTATTTGTGAGTAATCCCTTGATTTTTAAAAATACATCTTTCACTGCACTGTAATTTTTATTTTTAATACAGACTTCTATCAGATCTATGTAGTTGCCAGTGAAAAGTTCTTGCCAGCAGCTGAATTATCACACTCTGTGCTGTAACTGTGACGTGGATATAAATTGTGAGGAGTACATGCAGCTCATAGCTCCCTCCATAGGCAACCAGCCAGCCAAGGTGAGCAGCTAGGATCACTTAACCTCCACCCAAAACCCAGGCTGCTGCTTATAAGTACAATTCCTCTCTGAAAGACTCACTGTGATGAAAATCCAAAGATAATTGGATTTTGCAAGAAAAGCCTGGAATTATGTAGGGAAATGTGAAATAAAAAAGTGACCGTGCTTCTGGAAAACACTTAATAAATTTAGCACCAAAGGTAAATGGTTTTAGCACTGCTAAACTCAACGTTTAGAGTAGAGAATCAAACTGAAACTCGGCTAATAAGCATAAGCAACAAATACCAGTAATCTTTATTCTGTGCTGCCATCTTGTGCCTGTAGCTGTGACCTGCTGGCATATCCCAGCTGGAATAACCGGCCCTTTAAACGCGACCTGTACGGTTCAGTAAGGACGTTTTATTGAAATACTCTTTCTGTTCTTACATCGTCAGTACATTCTGAACCAACAGCAGGGAGAGAACAGAGAAAACACTTTGGCAATATTTCTGCTAATGCAATCGTCAGTGACGAGTCCCAATCTCAACTGATGTCGATGGGATGGTTACCCAGTGAAGTCATTGTCCGTGAACGCTTCTGAGAAGGAAACTCCTGTAAAGCATCCATGAAATCAATTCCCGCCTGCGGGTGAACAGGTCCACTGGGCAGCCCTTCTTCAAAATGCCCTAGAGAAAATACAAAGTTAGCTTTTCTATCACTATGGGAAAGCAATGTGAAATAACAGCTGGCCTGCAAGTTCCCTCTCCTCTCTGTAACATGAAGGAACAGACATTTAGCTTGGGACGCAGGTTAAATAAGAAGATGTTGTAGAACATTATATCCTGCTGTTCCTGCAGCTTGGCTTTGAAGACAAGTGAATGAGAGCCAGTCGAGAAGGTCACTCTTGACTGCTAAACATGCAGTGAGATAGGCAGTACCACAGACTCTATCACTAGCACAAAGCAACGCCAGCCTGGAAAGCCTCTGGGTTTGATGCTGTGATTCAGGATGAAGTTTTGCACATGAAGGCACACCAGCTTTAAAGTAATGTGTAGATGATAGAGGAGATACTTAACATCTAACACTTCCCGTGCACCATCCAGTAGAAATAAACTTTCAAAGCTGGAGGACATATCACAGAATGACAGAATCACAGAATGTTATGGGGTTGGGAAGGATCTTTGGAGATTTCCTAGACCAGCCCCCCTGCCAGAGCAGGTTCACCCAGAGTAGGCTGGACAGGAATGCATCCAGGAGGGTTTTGAATGTCTCCAGAAAAGGAGACTCCACAACCTCTCTGGGCAGCTTGTTCCAGTGCTCTGACATCCTCAAAGTAAAGCTTTTCCTCATGTTTGGATGGAACATCTTGTGTCCCAGTTTGTGTCTGTTGCCCCTTGTCATGTTGCTGGGCACCACTGAAAAGTCTGGCCCCATCCTCTTGTAAGCATTGATGAGATCCCCTCTCAGATTTCTCCAGGGTAAAGAGACCCAGGTCTCTCAGCCTTTCCTCATAAGAGAAATGCTACAGTCCCTTGATCACCTTTGTAGCCTCCACTGGACTCTCTCCAGTAGTTCCCTGTCCTTCTTTAACTGGAGGGCCCACAAGTGGATGCAGTGGTCCAGATATGGTCTCATCAGGGCAGAGTAGCCGGGGAGGATGATCTCCCTCAACCTGCTGTCTACGCTCTTTTTAATGCACCCTAGGAGACCATTGGCCTTCTTGGCCACCAGGACACATTGCTGCCTCATGTTCAACTTGTCCACCAGGACTCCCAGGTCCCTCTCTGCAGAACTGATTTCCAGCAGGTCAGCTTCTAACCTGTAGGGGTGCATGGGGTTATTCCTCCCCAGGTGCAGGACCCTACACTTGCTCTTGTTGAACTTCATTAAGTTTCTCACCACCCAACTCTCCAGCCTGTCCAGGTCTCGCTGTATGGTGGTACAGCCTTCTGGTGTCAGTCACTCCTCCCAGTTTTGTGTCATCAGCAAACTTGCTGTGGGTACATTCAGTCCCCTCATGCAGGTCATTGATGAATATGTTGAATAAGGCTGGATCCACACAGGCCCTTGGGGAACACCATGAGCTACAGGCCTCCAACTGGATTCTGTGCCGCTAGACCACAACCCTCTGTGCTCTGCCATTGATCCAGTTCTCAGTCCACCTCACTGTCCACTCATTTAACCCACACTTCCTAAAATTACCTTGGGGAATGTGATGGAAGACAGTGTCAAAAGCCTTGCTGAAGTTGAGGTAGAAAATGTCCACTGCTCTCCCCTCCTCTACCCAGCCAAGTCATGCCATCATATCGAATAATAATAACTCAAAAAGATCCGAAGGTTTGATCTGAAAGGTCAAAAAGATGTGATAGGAAGAACTAATTTGTTATGCAAATATCGTCCAGTAGATTACAGGGCATAAATTTTCTGAGTATAAATTTAGCCTAGAATTTAGAGAAGAAAAGTTTCTAACCACTAAATTGGTGAAGTTCTGAAATGTCCATGCAGGAGAACAAAGGAATCCTGGGTAGTAATAGCATGAATCTTGTTAAAGTTGTTGAAAGGTCTCTGGCTCGAATTCAGGAGATTACCTGCGGTCCAGTCCCGTAGTTGCTGCAGTTAATGAAACACCAGATTTTGAAAGCTCAGGTAAAAAATGTGCTGTATCTTAAGAAAATAGTGTGACAAATCCCCAACAACTTGAGAGATTTAGATGTAGCTTGAATTGGAAAAGGGAACGGGTTGAAGGGCATAGAGCTACATGCACAGCGAGGAATCTGCTTCCTGTCAGGAAAGGAAATAGAAGAGAAATGGAAGACTTGAATAGAAAACAGACCTCAGGCTTACCCATGCTGGGTTGAAACTGGCAGATTCAAAGGTTAATTCAAGACCATTGGACTTCTGTGTGCCATAATTAATCTCTGACACTGATGAAGCCTGACAGATCCACGCCTTCCCAGGGAAGTGCACCTATAGTGGGGAGGAGGAACTAATGGCTGAACAAATTTGTGGTGTGTAACTCCAGTATGGAAGTTTGCATAGGGAAAGCTGAGAAGTCCAGTTGAGACAACCCCGTGTTATTAAAATGGTTTAATTCTTTTCTGGTTTAATGTGGTGTTCACCTTCAGTTTTGTCCAAATAGTACAGGATGACTGTGAATTAAGAAATAGCATTACTTAGAAACTAGGTGGAGCTATTTGTTTATCGCATGCAGTGAGTTTGTTATGTTGCACTCTGTGTAGAATAAAGTGCGTGTTTTATGCACACAGATGGTGCATGTATCACCCATATTTCATGATGCATACATTTGCTAAATTTCCATGGATGCAATGATACATTTCAGGATGGATCTGAGAGCTGACGTACTGTGCACAGAGTGTACATTTGCAGGGTGGCAGTTCTTTTTATGTTAGAAAGTGTTTTCAGACAGCTTGAAGAAGGCAGTGGCAACTAGTTAAGTGAGTGGCAGAGATAGAGAATGTGATGGAGACTGACTGGTGACGAAAGTCTAAAAAGGAGCCAGATATTTCGAAATTGTTGAGTTGCCCCAGAGGAATATATAAGATTAGTGTAGGAGACGTGTGGCGTTTTGCAGATCTTCTGAATATTCCACTGGATGTAGCAAAGTAAAAATAAATAAACTGCCATTTACAGGTGTTTAGAAAGAAAAGAACAGGGTGGAGGTTGAAGAGAGGTGTCAGAGACAGGTAATTAATCTCTTGAATCTGTATATGCCATGGTGTTTCTGCTTTCTCAAGGTTTGCTTTGACAAATGCTGCCAGCATAACCCGTTTTCACGGAATCACAGAATGATATGGGTTTGGAAGGGACCTCTGGAGATCATCTATTCCAACCCCCTGCCAAAGCAGGTCCACCTAGAGCAGGTTGCACAGGAACATGTCCAGGTGGGTTTGGAATGTCTCCAGAGATGCAGACTCCACCACCTCTCCAGGCAGCCTGTTCCACTGTTCAGTGTTCAGTGCTTTCTCTGAACAGCAGCACGCTAGTGGGAAACATGTGGCCCATACACCATCTACATCTGCATCCTTTTCTCAACCTACTTCATCATTAGAAGGCAAAATCTTGTGGTAAGAAAACTGAGTTGGACGCCACCAATTAAGGCCTCACGGCCCTAAAACCTCTCCTTCATCCTGTGCCATTCCTCAGGGAGCGCTGTGTGCCTCTTCCGTTCTGCAACTTCTGGATACCTCCAGAGTTCTGTGGCACTGAAGGGTGACATGGAAGTTGCAGCCATCTCAAGAATTCCAGCTTCTCTACCTCTGCCCCTGGAATTCCATGTGCCTTTGGCAAATCAAGGCTAAGCTGCTGCTGGATGTGCTACACCTTAGGACAACTGGGAAACTTCTACCTCTGCTTCTTCCATAAGAGCTTGAACTCACAGGAGGAAAGCTGTTTGACTTACTCAGTGCAACTGCTGACTTTACAACAACAAAACACCAAAACAGGGCACTGTTGGCGAAGTAATATTCCAATTATCTGCCAAGAGGTTGCAAATAAATTGAGGGTTCTCTAATATATTACAATTTATTGTTAGTTGGGAGTGGTTAAGCTTGTTCTGTTTTTTAAAGACCAGATGATATTGCTAGTTAAATGCTCAAGGTGAATAATATTCTGAAAGATCTGAGAATTCAATCAGAATTACATGATTGGGTCGTACAACCTGTTCTATCCCACTGTTTCATAGAATTATTTAGATTGGAAAAGACCTTTAAGATCATCGAGTCCAACTGTTAACCTAACACTGCCAAGTCCATCACTAAACCATGTCCCTAAGCACCACAGCTGCATGTCTTTTAAATACCTCCAGGGATGGTGATTCAACCATTTCCCTGGGCAGCCTCTCCCACTGCCTGACATCCCTTTTGGTGAAGAAATTTTTTCATAATATCCAATCTAAACCTCCCCTGGCCCAGCTTGAGCCTGTTTCCTCTCGTCCTGTAGCTTGTTACTTGGGAAAAAGAGACTGGCGTTCTCTTATTTCGCACAGGTTCTATTCTCTGGACTTTGCAAAATAAGTGTTATTTGTTAATTTTTTTTCTCCCAAGTTTTCTGAAAGTTTGCAATGCTTGCAATACTGACCGGTGGCTCATTTAACAAAGGAGGCTACTGTCTTTGTTATACCTCTACCAAATTAAAAACTTGGTAACATCTTTCATTTCTGCTTGTGTTTGCCTTTCTATAAAGCTTACTTCCATAGCCTGAAATTTGCCTGAAGTCTATTACTTCTTATTCCAGCTCCCTCCTCCATAGCTCAGAGCTTTCGTCCCCTTTTTATAAGTGTGGCCAGTCTATATATTTCTTCCCTTCTCTACAATCATCTTTTAAAGTCAGTTATCACTTTTCTTTCTCCTTTGCTGCCTTAGTGCTTCTTCATTTATGTTCTCTTTGCCATATCAGTTTGCAAGAGCCAAATAATGTTATTTTTTTTCACTCCATACAATCCATCACACACTATCTCCTCTGCCCAGATTCAGAGAGGTCAGCAAATAAATACTTTTTGTAAGAGTTCCATCTTCAGCTCAACTTTCATTAAAACAAAAAGGGGTAATGCCCTCAGCATTAGGGTTAAGAAGAAGAGTACGTGAATATGAATGAAGTCCAAGGATGTTTCTCTGATGAGAAAATGATCATCTAAATAAGCTCATATAATAAACATGTTGATACAGTAATACTATATGAACGTGTTTTCATCCTCCCAGAATTGAGTTTTCTTGCCTGGTGAAGATTGTATTGGCTAAATACAACATAGGTAGATTAGGAGTAACACAGCGATGTTTCCATAAATCATTTCCAAGAGGTGTTATCTACCCTGCCATCTGTGTAAGAAAAAAGACAAGCATGTTACGAAGTTTTTTGTCACTTACTGTAAAAGATCCTTCCTTGGGACCATTAGTGAGAGGGATTTTTTATTCTTTTGCCACAGGGAATTTTATGAAGAAAACAGAACAGACAAGGGCAGCTTTTGAATTCACAGCTGGGCCCCATCTAGGCCAACCGGAGCCACAGGGTCTGAACCCCTTGCATGTCCACACAGACTCTGATGCTGGGCATATTGAGGTTAAATCAGTGTGATCAAGGACTTCACTACCAAGGAAAGAGATCTGGAGAAGTTTGGGAGACCTGAATAACATGGATTGATTAATCTTGATGAACATTGAGTTTGGTTTAATAACCATACTGATTAACGACTACCTACCGACATCCCAGTTGTTTCCCTGCAGTGACTCATCGCAGAGGTAGCAACGGATGTAGGTACACAGTTAGAAAAGAGCGAGCCTCATGGTGAAGAGCAGGGCAGAATTAAGCAAACAGTAAGAAGTGAAAAAGCACTAGCTAAAGGACTTTGAATTCACCAAAACTGCAGCAGGAACCTGCAGTTCCCTGGCAGGCGAGGATGGGCCACGCTCCCGATCCAGAGCTTTGCTAGTTCATATAGAAAATTGGTGGGTAATTACGGCATTGCTTGCCTGGATCTCATACTGCTGCCTTGACAGAAGGCTATTCCTCATCTTTCTAAGCTAGAAGGGTCACATCTGCACTCGTGATTAGGGCTAAGAAGTTGAAGGTGACTCTCACAATCCACTCTTCAGCAATACATTATATCTAACTTCTGATGTGCTAAACATGGGCAGAATTCATCACTGCACAACTACATTTTAAACCTCTATATTATCTATTACTGTATCTAATTTTAACATTTCAAATAGGGTAAGACAAATGTGTTGCCCTTCTCCCAATTCAAGCTTTATCACTCTATAATATTCTACAGTCTTAATATCGAAACAGTTCATTCAGTGCCACCTTACTCACTTTTCCTGTTGTGTCTGGATTTACAAAGGCTTGTGCAATTCCTTGCATCCCTTAAAGAATTTCTTTTTGTGCCTACACAGGCAAAACAATTGACTGGCAAACATGCATCTGTACTGCATGGTCATCATGCATGAGGAGAGTTTCATGCTCTACTAGACACCTACAGCAAAACCACTTTGAATACCTGCTACAGGCCAATCTCTCTCCCAGCCTCCTTCATACTCTAAACATTGTTCCTGGCAATAGAATAACTGAAGGAACAGAGACTAAGATTCCTTTAAAGAGAATTTATGAAAACCTCTGAAGGTGTATGTACAGAAGAAAAGCTTCCAAAGCTAAGATTAAAGTTGGCACTTTAATAGTGAGGTGTCTGAATAAATGGGTGGTCACACAGGTCCTGAGCACCTGCCACTACTGTTAACTTCTGTGAGAGCAGAACCCAGACATTCATGAAAATTGAGCTCTTTTTGTAGGTGCCCAAACCCAAGACAGTGCCCCACACTTCCCATCCCTTTGATTGACCTTAATTTGGCAAACCTGCCTTCCATGCACTCAGTTACTGCTCATCACAGCCACCCAGGATCAGGGATGGACATGCACACAGATAAACCCATTGGAAATACACTCTCTCCCCTAGCTGTATGCTACTTGCTTATGCTAGAGATTACTGTGCTTAGGAGGAATCTCGTCAGCAATTGCTAATCTGCTTCAAACAAGCACAATTGGGTTAATTTAAACAGCTGGTGAAGGTGGTTTGTGTGAGTGGGGTTAAGTTTGCCTGAAGAGTTTTAGTGCATCCACCCAGGATCCCTTCCAGGAGCAGAGCAGTGGGGACAGCTTCCAGCTGCTGGCCGTGCAAACAGCTGGGGGTAGGATGGTTGAACAGGCACTTGGGATCTTGAGGAGGATGTCTGTCCATGGCCTAACATGGAGTTATCTGAGACACTGGGAAAACAAAAATGAGTCACAAGAGCAACACCAAGTAAGGGCAGAGTCCAAATCAAGGGTTTGTCTGATTTGTTTACCATGGTTGGAGATTTCAGCTAGAATTCAGTGCCGGTGTCCACATGTCATTCAGCATCACAAGGAGACTAGTCCCTTGTGAAAAAGTCTTTTATGCCCTTAAGATTACTGGCTGTGCCTGAGTGCCCAGCTTTGTGACCCAAGTACCCTCTTCTGCTTTATGATTTCAGAAGACAAAAGAAAATGAGAACAAGCAGATAAAATTAAATCTCTCTTCAGCAAAAAAAAATGTCTGTATTAAATGCTCACAAATACATCAGTTACCTCTCAGGCATTATTCACAGCAGCAATGTCTGCCTCTTATCCTTTCCCCTCACTAGGAAAACAAAGAGCTGAAAAACAACAGTTCCTTTCACCTCTCCCCTACACCTAATATTTTCACCTCCTTAGTCAAGTGTGTGTCTCAGTCCTCATATCCATATTTTCACACTTGTGGTAATCCAGCATTCTCTGGTCTGGCTTTTGCTTTTTTCCAAGATACATTATTACCTCCTCTATATTATCTTCCTTCCCACCATATATCTGGCACATTGCACGCCCTGTGTGCTGGATGAGAACATTATCTGATTCCATGGTTGTAAACAACTCTGTTAATAGATTAATGCCAGATTTAGTGTAATGCAACGTCTACAGCTATCTTTCAAGTGTGTGAACACAGACTGGCCTCATCTGGGCTGGTTTTGACTGCCACAGAGCTTTATCCTCCACATTGTAAGCGGGATCCTGTGGCCAGCATCTGAAAATGTAAGCCTTTAAAGACAGAAAAATACTGTCTATAAACGAATAAAAATGGGTAAGGTTCACAGTGACTCCACCCAGGTGCTCATTCACACACCTCTGGATAGCCAGAAGCTTCCTGCATGATGGGATGTTTTCACATTATCTCCAATTTGTATTGTATTAGACACCAAAGTAAGTACTTGACATCTTTACATGGCCTGATGTGTTTTCTTGGGGATACGCTCACTGGTTATTAACTGGATAAAACCCGATATTAGCTTGGCTTTGTTTAATTTCTAATGTTATTTACTCTATGATAACTGACTAACCTCAGTTAACGTTGTGAATTGTTTGCCCTGTAATGACCAGATATTCCATTACATTATGTAAATTATTTGCATAGTGATTATGATTTAATGTTATTGGTAATTAGAATTATTTGCCTGCTGGTAATGCTGTATAAATGATCTGTCATTAATCACAGGGCACACCTTACCAAGAGCTCTAATGAGGAAAGATGCAGTTTAATGGCACTAAACTATGGGTCACCTCTGGGCCGTTGTTTTACCCCATGGGCAACTGCTTTCTGTATTTATTGATCATGTATTGATCATTGCCATAAAAACCTGGGGCTTTCAAAATGTCTCTATTCTATGATGTAAGATATCATCAGACTTTGAGTCGCAATAATCAAAATGTGTCGCTGCTAAAATTTGCTTGTTGGATTTTCATACTTGCAGTTTTAAATCACATCAGAAGTTCCTCTTCTTGAAGGGAGAAGATCCATATTTCACAACCCTCACATAAATATCGATAGAGCTACAGGCACATCTTTGCCAAAGGAAAATTAAAAAAAAAGCAAAGGCCATTGAGACCCCAGCCAGCAGGGCAGCCTATTTAATTCAGGAAAATAAACTTCCAAGGGGGAAGTTCCTCATCCTCTGGAAAAACTCAGCTGAGAAATGTTATTGTTAATTTTTTTGCACTTTATATCCATCATTTTTTTAGGAAACACTTTTATTGACTATATATTCTCCTTGCAATGAACCACTAGTAAACTATTTGGTGAGAAGAACAATAGTCTCAGCATCCTTCCTACCCCTATTTAGTGTTTGCTGTGCCCAGTGTGATGACCTGAGTAGCTGTTACTGTGCAACCAGAGAATCCCATACCCTCAGGAACCTGCGTGTCCATTTAACAGGGTACCAAACAGCCAGAGCTCCAAGCTCTGTAGCAAGAAGGCAGTGGGTGACAGGCGGCTGTATCCACACTGCAAAAGTGTACCCACACTTTCTGCATAGTGACAACAGGACAGAGCCATTGACTACCATAGATTTATAAGGTGGGAATTAGAGCTAAAGTATCCCTAGCACCATGCTCTGGGAAGACATTCTAGCCCCTTCGAGTACCTACAGGGCGCCTACAGGCGAGATGGAGAATGTAGTGATAGGAAGAAGGGTTATGGTTTTAAACTGAAAGAGGGGAGATTTAAATTAGATATCAGGAAGAAATTCTTTCCTGTGAGGGTGGTGAGAAACTGGAACAGGTTGCCCAAAGAAGCTGTGAATGCCCCATCCCTGGAGGTGTTCAAGGCCAGGCTGGATGGGGCTTTGAGCAATCTGGTCTGTTGGGAGGTGTCCCTGCCCATGGCAGAGGAGTTGGAACTTGATGATCTTTAAGGTCCCTTCCAACTCTAACCATTCTATGATTCTATGCTCCCCACGAACAGGCCATGGACAAGTACTTCAAGGTCATATAAGAAGTCTGGGACAGATTTTCACACATCCTGAATTTCTCACAAACCTGAATGCTCTGTCTTCTCAGGCTCTGAAGTTACTTAAAATCAGACCTATCTGATTAACTAATGTAAGATGACAGAGTTATTCCCAAATGAGAGACACGCTAAAATGAAGCTCATGCCTAGGAAAGAGCCTTTACTATGACTTAAGTGCTAGGCATTTAGTGTAAATACTTTTTTTCTGAATGTCTGAAAGAGTTAGAACTATATATGAAGAATGAAAATACTTGTCACAACACTTTCTGTAATTTTTGTGGAATAAAGCACTGTTTACCTATATAGTGATTTAGTCAAATTGCAATGCCTGTTTATCATTCTAAAAGATTTGAATAGTCTGAAAGAAATATTTGTACTGAAAAGCTTTATTTAGAATCAAAAGGAAAATAGCTGAAACCTACTGAATCAGAAAATATATGCAAAGGAAAATCAATGTGAATAAAGTAACTCTTTTTGTATTTTACCGGGGGAAAAGCCAGAATCATTAATGTTATTTTTAATTTTCAATCTCTGTAAGATTATGACCTGTCTCGGTTTTGCCTTGGAAGGTTAAACAAAAGACTAGTCAGTTGTGGAAGGGAGAAATGGGTAACAGAGGGACTTGAGAAGAATGTCATACACTTAGAAGGAGGGCTAATTGATGACTGGTCAATGCAAATAAATATAGAATATGAATTACTTTGATGAGCCTTTCTCATGGAGCCTTGTGTGCTTCAGAAAATCTGAACTATGGAATTCTAGCAAAAGATTTGGAAGACGATCTCTTAATGAATAATGAGGAAAGGAAAGGGGTGAATTTCAAAATATTTGGTAATGTGTTCTTTTCACCAGTCTGTACCCTTCATAAAATATCTACTGACAGAGTTAAGCAGGCAAATAGTGAGAAGTGCATACAGCAGTGCATTGGAAACATGGTGGGTGTTTTCAGTTGGTCAAAACTCAACAGCTATCTTTGTTGTGAAGCCAAATCACGTGAAGAGTTCATCCACTAACATTACACTTTTCTCAGACAGGAACATTACGTTTCTCTGTGTCTTTTGATAAGCATGGTACAATTGCCCTATAATAACAAGAAACTGAGGAAATGTGTTGTATGAATTCTGTTCACGAGCATTTTGCTAAAATAGCAGCGAATGACTTTTTCTGTGAATGCCGGGATGTATTTTGCATGTTGGCTCATTTCATCTCACTTATTTTTTTTTAATGGCAAGTAAAATAATAGAGTAGTATATTTTTAAAATTACAGTTAGATTTTTTTTCCTAACAGTGATTCCAACAAATATATTTCATTTTACGTTAGAATAGTGCCATCCATCAGGCAGTGCAATCAACTAAAACCACTGGAATCACACAGGCATGAGTGTTAGACAGATGCTATGGGTAACAACAGAATAGCCAGTGCTGCAGATGAGCTGTATAAGAAAACCAGAAACACAGCTCTAATTTCAAATGTGGGAATCCAAAGTCACATATTAGCTTTATCAGTGTCTGTGACTTTCCTGCCCGTGCTCCCCTTCGTCCCCCCATTTAGTCAATTAATGATATTAGGAAATCTCTTTAATTAATCCTTTAGATCTTTGCACAGAAAGTAGCAGGGAGGGTAGAAATGCCTTGGCGAGGAGAGGTACTTACAGACCTTACAGTCCCTTGAAGTTTTTCAGAACGTACCTGTTGTGGAAAACCAGTCCAGGTACACCCATGTATTCCCTAGCCAAGACCTGAGCTAGTCTGAGTTTACTAGCAAGAGTTTGTATCTGAGTGTGCATCAGGAAGAGTGTGACCAGCAGGTCAAGGGAGGTCATCCTCCCCCTCTACTCAGCCCTGGTGAGGCCCCATCTGGAGTACTGTGTCCAGTTCTGGGCTTCATAGTTCAAGAGAGATGGGGAACTGCTGGAGAGGGTACAGCAGAGGACTACAAAGAGGGTTAAGGGCCTGGAGCATCTCTCTTATGAGGAAAGGCTGAGGAACTTGGGTCTTTTTAGTCTGGAGAAGACTGAGGGAGCATCTAATCAATGCCTATACATATTTAAAGGGTGGGTGTCAAGAGAAAGGGGCCAGTCTTTTTTCAGTGGTTCCCAGTGACAGGACAAGAGGTAACAGGCACAAACTTGGACATAAGAAGTTCTATCTAAACATGAAGAGAAACTTCTTGTCTTTGAGGGTGGCAGAGCACTAGAACAGGCTGCCCAGAGAGGTGCTAGAGCGTCTGTCTCTGGAGAGATTCCAAATCCTCCTGGACACATTCCTGTATAACCTGCTCTGGATGGACCTGCTTTGGCAGGGGGGTTGGACTAGGTGATCTCCAGAGTTCCCTTCCAACTCCATATTATTCTGTGATTCTGTGAAAGGAAATAGCCTAATGGTGTGTAGGGGCTGATCAATGCAGGACAACCATGTGTGTAGTACCCACGATGTCCCAGACCCCTCCTGATCCTCCTGGCAGTGGAGAATCTGGCTCCGTGCAGACTGAGGCACTATAATTCTTCCTGCCGAGAGTCTTCAGTCTCTTTCCTTGTTCTTCCTGAGGAATTTGGGGAATTTCTAGTGATTCCTTTCTTCTCCAGACTGAGGAGACAAGATGATTTGTAGATACTGGACTGATGCCACACTGCAGAGACTGAAAAACTGCCTCAGCAAAGGAAAAAGAATTACATATACATGTGTGCTAAAATACAGCCTTTCCAGAAACTTACATAGCACAAAATAGGGAAATAAGTGAAAGAAAATACTGACAAAGTTACTGCAGGGTAGTCACTGAATTCACAAAAATATTCAAAAAGCCACTTGCAAGGTTGCATGTGCGTATGTTGTAAAATAAAACATGTGACACTCTCTTAACAGTTTAATTCTGAGTAATATTGACTAAACTTTGCTTGGCCTTCAGCTGAGATGTAAAAAAAAAAAGGTAGCATCTTGGAGCTACATATAATACTACCTCAGTGCCTCCCTAATCCATAACGGAAGCATTAATCACTGTGTCTTTGTCAGGGCAGCAAGGCAGTTTGCAGTCTGTCTGTGTACTTGATTTATGAACAGCTGATGGCCATTGAACTGCAGCAATCCACCAAACACTATTTTGTGTTTCCTTCTGCTCTGAGTATAAATGGTACAAACCAGCGAAGTTATATCCCATCTAACGTATACAAGGTTAATTTTGTAAGCTCCTTCATTTTCGCCTCTTTGGTCTGATTGTCTTGATTTCCTCTCCTCCTCCATCGCAAAATGCACTGCTGACCTCAGACCCCCAGCTCACCACCTTGCTATCTGGGATTGGCGGTCCTCAAGAGCAGGTTCAGCATCCTTCTACCTTCCAGCACTTCCAAGGTGAGCTTCTGTCCCAGCGGAGCAAGAAACGGCACGCTCCTCAATCCTGTTTTCCTTCTCCTCTCCCTAGGTTTCCTCTCATCCCATGAGTTTCACATGAAATTTGGAGTTTTGGGATCTGATGCAGATCCTTCTGGGCATGAGTCCCAAGTGTGGCCAAACTCTGCTTCATGTAGTTGCTTTGGAAGGAAAAGGAAGAGAACTAGATTTGGATTTTGTTCTTTTGCAGATGCCTAAGAGGTGGAGTAGTCAGCTTGGGCTACCGTTTAGAAACACCTGAGGGTCAAAGAGAAGCCCCTCCTCAGCCTCCATCTTACGAACAAGGTGTGAATCTTGAGTCCAAAAGCATCAGGCTCCAGTCTCACCAGTGTGTGGTGGGAAATGGTTCCCTATGGTACATACTCGTGGTGACACGGTGGCAATGGAAACCCGCACACTTCACTGGTGCCCTCACTCAGTGTGGGTTTTCTCTTGTGGTCTGCTTGGCAGGGGAATTCTGCACATCATTAATGAAATATCTGTGTCCTTCCTTTCTCCACCTTTTCTCCTTCCTTAGGAGCCCTCCGTGCTCTGGTCTGCAACTTTTAAAAGCCAAGGCTACATCCAAATTTCTGTTAATCCCAAAGCTGTGACAGTGCAGCAGATCCCTGCGTTCGGTAGCCTTTAGGAGGGTATTGCTGTGTAAACTGCACCGTGCTATTCACCACTGCCTGTAACGAAGCACTCTGTTGGTTAATGCTGTCTAGAAAATAAGGGTTAAATTTAAAGCATCTCAAATTCTGAAGAGCGTGTTAATAAGGAAAAAAAAAAAAAGGAAAAAGCCAACTGCTAGGAAAGGTAGGAATTCTTTATCTCATCTCTCTTGGCGAGAGAATGAGGGAGGGATGTGTTCACAAATATTTGAAGGGTGGCTTGAAGAGATAGTGCTGCCCTACAGGAACTCCTGGCATCAAAGAGGGTATAACAAGGCATAATGGGTGAAATTAGGCAATAAAGCTAATCAGATAAGTAGTCTTTCATCCTGGAAGTATGTTCCAAATGTTCCTAAGTGCAATAGTGTTTGCAAGCATTTTTTAGAGGGAGGATTCCTACCATTGAGATTTGCCAGGTGTGGACTGTCTGGGTGGGGTGAGGGAAGAGGAAGAGGAGGCTGAGCGGTTCCCTTGCCCTGCCTGGCATGGCTCAGCCCTCTGCCATCCTGGAGCAGACTGGGCTGTCTGCCATAGAGATCACTGCCCCAGGAACCTGCTGAGAACCATCACTGCTGTAAAGCTGAGCTGTATCAAAAAGCTATTTACAAGGCTCCATCTCACTCTGGTTAAGAAAACCAAGTCCTGGGTAGGACCAGAAGCAGGGTTTGGCCCAGTTGTCTCCGTGAAACACTTGACCCGAAGCCCAGCTGGCCCCACGGGGATGCAAAGCAGATCAGGGATGCTGGTGTATGTGAATTATGTAGGCTATAACCACTGCAAAGGGATGACAACCAATTACCGGCCCATTTCTAATGAGAGACAGTGTGGGAGAAAACGTGGGGTGAAGCAGGGTGAAGTCAGGTGGTGGGGCTGCAGAGGGGGGTGGTACCAGTTTGCTTTACCTCTTTCAGTTTGCTGTTATTTTTCAATAAAAATCTTGTATTCTCATTCTCATTCTCTTTTTTTTTTTTTTTTAAACGAGTGAAATATTTAAAGAAAAATACTCTAAGCAGAAAGTGACTCCGCATCCACCATCACCCAGAAGATGGAGCTCTCAGTTCAGGAGCAGGGAGGACTTTCTTTGTGCTGTTTAAAAATGAAACATTTTTACTCTCACCCTTTTCTAATTTTTATCTTTTGCTAATATAATGCAGATTGGTTTTATACATTATTTATGGAGCCCAGAACTTGTATAGGGAGTGCTGTCATTCATTTTAATGATTTAGATATATTTATTATTATTATTATACTGTATAGACTTTGGAAAACCTTCATTTGGATCCCATTTAGAATACAGGAAGTTACCCAAAGCTTGGATGTGAACCTTAATTTACTGAAATCCTTGTAAGGCTGAGAATATTTACTGCTGGCATTTATTGCTCCTGTGAGAGTCAGAGTAAGGGTGAGGGGCGGAGTTGTGGGGGAAAAAAAAGAGAGGAAAGGAAAGACAACCATAACTTCAGCCAAAAAAACAAAGAACATATGTTGGAGTCGTGCTCGGCTGTGCGAGTGCAGCAGCAGGGTAATCTGCCTCTGGGCTGCTCTGCTGGGACGAGGAGACGCCTCGCTGCCTTGGAGATTTAGGAGAGTGCTAACAGGACTCGTCCTTGGAGGGGGGGACTGAGTCTGTTCTTCTAAAGCCTCTCTTTATAAGGTATCGGTACCAGTTAGGACACTTGGCTTGATGTACCCCACAAAGGATCGAGTCCCTTTCCCATACTTTTTCCAGCCATACTGGGGACTTCCCACTGCACTCTGCAAGTACAGACCACAGGGATTTTAGCAGTGCGGAGCTGCAGCTTTTCCAGGGGTGCCCCAAGGAAACCTGATGCAGGACCCCAGGCAGCGTTGGCTGGAGCCGGGGGTTGCTGCAAACCCACCACGGTGTTGGAGGGAGCTGGAGAAGGTGACCCAGCAGCCAGCAGTAACGTAAGGAGGCAAAGATCTCTTGTTTTTCCTTCTCCTTTCAGCCTGCACAATAAGAATAAGCCTAGACAAGTTTTGGTTGGTGAAACTTGCAGAGAAAAATATTCCTAGGACAGGGGCAGTCTTTGCTCAGGCTACAAGTGCAGATGATTTCACCGGTTTCCAGCCTTTCAAAAAATCAGAGTTCTGCACTTCAGGAGAAGCAGCGAGTACCCCAGTAATTCCCACAGTACTTTAAAGAAAAACAGAGCAAGATTTTTAAAACAACTTTTTTTTAGGTATGTAGTTTATGCTCTCCTATTCCTCCAGCCCCCTTTCATTCAGTTGCTTAACCTGCCTTTCAACCAGTCTCTCTGGTGGCTTGTTTGTCCTGTGCTGTGACAGTTAAAATGGCTAATAAAGCAGCTGGCAGGAGGATGAATAAAGAGACCGTGCCAGCTATTGCCCCTGTTGGGGAAAAACCCCAACAACAGTGAAACTTTGATATGTCTATGTTGAAATTTCTTCAGAAACCTGTATATTATGGACCAGAGATTTCTTAAATGGGAACACTGTTTTGTGAATCCCTAAAGAAATGCAATATGTTTTCTGAAGAGCAGTTTAATTTAAGTGATTGCCTATTTGCATGAAATACCCACCACTGTTTGTTACTATTATTACTGAAACAGCTTTTGACAATATACTGTCATTATTTTCAACTTAGTTATGCTTTGTTACTATTTATTACTGGCACTGTGAAAGGATCAAGGCATTGCTCTACAAGGCGTACCAATGGGTGGTGAGAAGACAGGTTTTTTTCTCTAGGAGCTCACAGCCAGAGGATGGCCATAGAGGAAAGCAGGAGCAACTGGGAAATGGCAAAATTATAAACTGTATACTGCATGCAGTAGCGGAGTGACCCTCAGATAAACAAGATTGCTGCCAAGGTCTCAAATCTCACCTATAGCCCAATTAGAAAACGTGATTGAAACAGCAAGTACATAAAATTGGAAGATCTGTGCTCATGATACACTATCTAGATGCTTATGGTATAAATATAATCATAGCACCAGATTGTCTTCTACAAAAACACCTAGCATCTCTCCAGTAAAGACCTTCTGAAGTATCTCAAGATATGTGCAGGTGGTTCAGATACTCAGTGTCTGCTCCGTAGAATTAGGAAAACTGAAACGAAGAGAAGGGATTTGCAATTGCTTGTAGAGCTGGAAGGTTAGTGGTCGTTCTTTCTCTCTTAGCATGTGAGTGGGAGGGCACCCATCTTGAACAAAACCTGAGAAACATTTGTTCGTTTTTACATTAAGATGTCATTTCACATTAATTTAAAGGAATCCACTGCAAAATGTGGTGGCATAGTTTCATTTTTAATAATCCCATAATCATTTCCATTTTGAGAAGATATTTAAGCACGGGGATGGATTAGGAGAACGTGGAAATTTGATCATTAGAGCTGTTTAGAATAACCTGGACAAATATCTGTCAGGGATGACATAGCTATAGTTGATTCTCCCTTGAGGAAGAGGAATGCACAAGATGACCTATTTACTCTGTTTTCTAGGACTTCTGTGAGACTAGCTGCTTAAATGCAGAAGATATTCTGTATGTAAATAAAGTTCAACTTAAACTAAAGCTAAGCAAGAAATTTGTAGGAATCATGTGATTATCCAAAAGAATACATAAATAATATCTAAAGTTCTGAAGGAAGGTGAAATTTTAAGAAAATACATGGAAGGTAGCATGAGAAATGCTCAGAAATGTCATCCAAAGAGCCTCAGCTCTTCTGTATAACAACTTTACCAAATAATATTATTCCAATGAGAGGCATTTATGTGTTTCTAGTTCCAGATTCAAATGTTTGCCTAAAAATAGAAATTATCCTTTTTTTTTTTTTCTTCCCTCTTCTCTTTGTGCCATACAGTGTTTCCATTAAGAATATAGCCAGCAGCAGCTTTCGTTAAGTGAAGCCTGTGATCTCAGCTGCAGGAAGAACAATGGAAACGTGCTGTTCTTCTCAAAATGCCCCTGTGGATATAGGCTTCTTCTGCTCTGCTTTTTCATCATAAACTCAAGCCTCAAAGCAGCCAGGGAAGGGCAGGGTCAGGCTGGATTTCTGGGTTCCTCCATCAGTTGGCGCAGGCTGGGGATGGGCTCGTGGTGTCGCAGTTACTCGCTGCAGGATGACTAGGCCGCCGTTCTGCATGGCTTTTGCCAGGTGGGTGGCATGGTCTGGCTGACAGCCCGTAGATCAGATTTCTTGGCACCTTTCCTGGAAGGGCACTCATCCCATATTTCATACCATATGCCGCAAAGGTAGCTGGGACTGATGGGCAGCCCGAGTTCCTCTTATCATGGACGCTGGGACCTCAGCTGTAATCATTCTTTCTCCATAAATATGTCCTCAGAGAGCCAGGCTAAGGAATATGGTGGGATATATTCTGCTCATACGACCACTTCTTCACGTAGGGTATAGATGCAGCATTGTATTGAGACCTCACTTCCACTAAGGAGAAAACAACCATTTTGAAAGGCACGTTTCTTCTACTCTGCATGAGATTCTCTGCAGAAGAACTTTTTATAAGGGGGGAAATGGTTGTTAATCCTACGACGTCTGAAAGTGTAGAACACAAAGACTTACCTGTTAAGTACTTAATGAGTGTAAAGAATCACCAGTTTCACTAAGATCACAGAATTGCAGGAATAGAGTGCAACTTTCATTCAAGACACCCTTTTAAATTAAAATTAACTGTCAAATGGACTACCCTGATTTATTTATAAAACCCTAAAAATGTATAGTTATTTTGTGCTTTCCCTGTTAGCAAGGTGGTTTTTATTTGTCAAGGCCACAACCTTCTACAATCATTTCTTTGAGGTCTACGTTGACTGTTTGATGGGTATGCTAAAGAAGAACCAGAACCTTTGAGTTGACACTGTTTTACTTCAAGATATCAAACGATACATAAATGATATTTGATATCTTGAAAGATATTGTCTTGTTGGCTACGTCTGATGAATTCTTGCAGGTGGGATTCAATTGAATGTGTAACAAGCAGTGTACAGTGACCTGGTTATTTGTCTTGTCAAATGGAGTCCCTGGACATAACTATCAAGCTGCCATTGACACTGGAATATAACCACCTCTACATTAAACTGTCCAGCTGCAGCAGTTACTCAAGGTGCATAATGCACAGGGCTGAGGATGTTTGAAAGACGTGAGAGCCCGTATAGCAGTAACTGCTGCCTCAGTAGCCGTTCAGAAGGTATCCCAATCTCTATATTTCACAAATCTGCTCTAAAACGTGCTGGGCAACCTGGCCTAGTTGGGGGTGTCCCTGCTGACTGCAGGGAGGTTGGACCAGATGACCTTTGGAGGACCATTCTATGATTCTATGAAAGTGCTATGTCTACATCAGCTTTAGTGCAAATTAATGGAACATGCCCACAATTAGAGAGGTTTTATTCTTAATATTTTAATTGGCTACTTAATGTAGCAGGGTATAATCAGCTAATGAAATTTCTAGAGCTTGCCCACCAATGGCCTTGCTTAGTCTTCTTCAGCGCAATCTTAATGCCCCTGTGACTGAAGGGATCTCCCTTCACTGGTGCCTCAGTTTCCCTAGTAGGGCTTTTTCAATATGCAGCTGAGTCAAGGCAACGAGGAGACCTTTCAGTCATTTATGCCAGATTTAGCCACTGATATTTGTGCCAAAAGATATATATTAGGGACTCTTGACGTGACTACTCTTCCTCTTAGCACATATCTAGCAGAGTTGTTTGGTGAAGACCCGCTGTAGAGGAGGATGGTGACCAGTTACATCTCTGATGTAGCTCCACTTCAGAGTTAACTGGACTATTGACCCAGCCCTCTTTGGATCCTGTATAATTACAACAATTAGATAAAACAATAATTAGTAGCTTATCTTAATTACAACCTATATTTATCAAGTACAGCTTGTGCACAAGATTTCAATTAATTTTAACTACATAGAGAGTTGAGAGAGTCTGTTGTTTTAAGATTATTCAGGACAAAGAACAGATGCTAAATTTCTTTAAATGACCAGTTTAATTTTAGCACAAATTAACAGATTTGTTTATTAGTGCTCAGAACACTCATCCTGTTTTTAAAGCATGAGGACTGTAAGTCTGGGGAAGGTGCATAATAAAAATTATAAATCTCTGCTTTAGAAGCAAGAGAAGTCTCCATATTCTGTAGGGTTGTGACCAGGGCCTCTGTATGAAAATGGAGAACCTGATAACTTTGCGGTGAGGTGTGGGAAATGAGACTTTCTCAAAGAGATTCTCTAAGGTGAGGCTTTTTACAAAAGATTTGCTGCTCATTGGGCCCAATGCAGGGTGTCCCTGCAGTTGTGCTATGCCTCTTCTTGTGGAGGGCCACAGAGATGGTCAGAGGGCTGGAGCACCTCTCCTATGAAGACAGGCTGAGAAAGTGGTGGTTCTTCAGCCTGGAGAAGAAAAGGCTCCAAGGAGACCTTAGAGCAGCCTTTCAATTTCTGAAGGGAGCCTACAGGAGAGCTGGGGAGGGACTCTTTGTCAGGGACTATAGTGACAGGACGGGGTAACGGTTTTAAATTGAAAGAGGGGAGATTCAGATTAGATACCAGAAAGAAATTCTTTCCTGTGAGGGTGGCGAGACACTGGAACAGGTTGCCCAGAGAATCTGTGGATGCCCCATCCCTG
>VXBJ01004742.1:2035-26661 GCA_013400055.1 Nycticryphes semicollaris
AGTGAGGGGCCCAGAACTGAACACAGTACTCGAGGTGAGGCCTCACCAGTGCCGAGTACAGAGGCATGATCACTTCTGTACTCCTGGTGGCCACACTATTCCTGATACAAGACAGCATGCTGTTGGCCTTCCTGGCCACCTGAGCACACTGCTGGCTCATGTTAAGCTGGCTGTCCACCAGCACCTCCAGGTCCTTTTCTGCTGGGCAGCTTTCCAGCCACTCTTCCCCAAGTCTGTAGCATTGTATGGGGTTGTTGTGACTGAAATGCAGGACCTGGCACTTGGCCTGGCTGAACCTCAGAAAATTGCCCTTGGCCCACCTACAGGTCCCTCTGTAGAGCCTTCCTACTCTCAAGCTGATCAACGCACCCACCTAGTTTGTTGTCATCTGCAAATTTACTGAGGGTGCACTCAATGCCATCATCCAGATTATCAATGAAGATATTAAACAGACTGGCCCCCAAACTGAGCCCTGAGGGACACCATTGGTGACCAGCTGCCCACAAAATTTCACCCCATTAATCACAACTCTCTGGGCATGTCCATCCATTAGATTTGGCATGTGTGATTAGCAATTCCTCTTATCCTCAAAAATGAAACATGTATGTGTTTTATTATAGTAAGTAATTTAGGAGAATACATAAAGATGTATGCTTACTTTATACAATGGCTGAAGGAAGTGCAGTTCCTTATCTGGAAGTAAAACAACATGAGGCATATGATCTATGGTTAGGTAAATTCTCTGTCCTTATTTATGCTATGTATGAATGTGAAAGGGTTAGGATGAAGGTCTGCCCTGCACTTCATTCTCCTTTCTCGAATCCTATTAGGGAAATGCAATGCTTCTCAAAACAGTGAATGCTGTAGGAGACCGGCGGTGTTGTGGTGCTTCCTATACACCTTCCTGCTAACCCACTGGCCAGATGTAATTAATTTCCATGTCATACTGGACCTTCCCCTAGTGTGGCAGATCTCCTTTCAGAAGTCCTTCACCAGTATGCTGTGTAGAAAGTGTCTGAAATGAATACTACTCTCATATTGACATTTATTCACCATTACTCAAGTACAAGATAATGGGACCTCTGTTGGTCTTCAAATCCTCCAGGAACCTTTTTTCCATGTTCTCAGACTTTCCTCAATAAAGCATTTTTCTATTTTATTTTTTTTCCATACACAAGCAAGTTTTGCTCTCAACTTACGTGATGGCTATGAAGAGGTATTATAAAATACACTCGTAAATTATCAATTACTTCTATACAATACCAAATACATTATCATATAATTCTAATCTTGAGATACTCATCTCATGTTCTGAAGCCAGGTTCATTGGGACATGAAAAGAAGCAGTCATACCGTGAACACAACTAATTGTTCTACTTTTTGTTACTGATTAATCAGTATAAAAAGATAAAATAAAATTATTGACCAAAATGTTAGTATAAAATAAAGTCTCCTTGGTCATCCAGCTTGCCTCTAAATGTACAGTATTTTAACATTGCCCTTCTTGTGCTAACAAATATCAGGAACTATATGCAATAAAACTATTTTAAGGCAGATAGATAGTACCTGCTGTAATTGTGGGCTTGTGTATGATTTAACACATATTTGAGCTAGTGGGACAAGGAGATGTTAAAAAATCTGAAGATATTGTGTTCATATTTTAATTGCTTTTTCACATCTTTGTTGGTTTAGATTTAACTTCAGATAATAGGTGAAATAGTAGAGGAAACCTTTGATTTCATTAGAACTAAGAAAAATGAAATAAAATGAACCACCACTCATTCTCCCCAAAACAGAATCCAAACACCTCCTTTTCAATGAAGAATACAGTTCAGAAAGAGATATGTGCACCATCACTAGGTGATGATTCGAGCTAGCATAATCTTATGAATGGCCTACACATAACTATCATTTTGAAACATAAATGCCTTGTACCTAAACTGTGTTATTATGTTAGAAACTTCTCTTCCTCTGATTTCATCACAGAAAATGGGAGTAGTAGGGGGTAGGAAAACAGAGTATGGGTTGAGAATTTTATTTTCACTACAATGTAGAACAAATCTATCTACCCAAATAGATTTGCAATGTCTGGAATTCTACTCTATTGCAGTTTCACATATGCAATCCCCTTGAAGAAATTCTCTGCCAGCTTTATGAGTAATAATCATTGAATCTACAATGTTTTCTTAAAAATGGAATTTTTGATCCTATTTTTCTTCCAAGAACCATTGAAATAAGAAAATTTTGTGTTTGACTGCATTATATATGGTGGAAAGGTGATAAACTCATGTTCAGTAGAAAGCATGCAATTACCATTACTGTTAAGATGCTAATTTGACTCTTCTAATCTTGAAAGACATAATTAATTTTAATTTTGTATACTGTTTCACATTTATTCTTCTTACAATGGAGAACTGTCTTATACTCCTTCCTTACAGTATGTGGAATAACAGAATAGAATCACAGAGTTGTATTAGCATGAATATGAGGATTTTTCCAGGTGGATGCATTTGAAAAATGGTATCCACTGAATATTAGAGCCACTAGGATTTCTTTCTAAGTAAGCTGGGTGGTATTAATGAGGAGTGCTTCTTTTTGCCTGAATGGTTTCTTTAGACAGCAGATGGACTTTGAAGAGACACTATGTAAAGATTTCTCATTTTTTCACCTTACGTTTCCTCCTCAGTGGGATTCATACAGCCATCACACAGAAGAATCTGTGATTGCTAAAATATATAGCAGTAAATAATGAAATTGACCAAACATCATTAGTGAAGACTTTACATGCTGGGATTTTGAGCAAGTTAAGTATCTTTCACACTGTGAAAACAGTATAGGTAAGTAGTCTATGCATACTCTCTTCTGAAGAATGAGTTTTGTAGTTATTTTAAGCTACATTATATATATCTACCTCAGCATTTTCTCTTAACTTGAGTCAATCTTCTGAAATATTTCCTGCAAAATCTCAGTTCAAACTTTTCTTGTTTACATTAAGAATGTCTCAGCCATTATTATTGCGCATACACATTAATGGATTCCACGGCTGCCAGCAATAGCTAACATCATTATGAAGAATTATAGCCAGGATGCATAAGAACATTTTCACAAAAATCTTTTGGTTTGTTTTTTGCAGAAAAGTGCTGATTTGTGAAACATGTACACACCTTGATTTTGACAAGGAGGCTTTTCAGGCTGAGTTTTGCCAGCATGGTTCAGGGGTCACATTCATTTTGGAGGTTGGTGCCTGTATGGAAAGATATGGGGAATGGTCAAACTGCACTGAAAGTAGCTTCATTGTTTTGATATCTTCTGCTGTATGTTAATATGATCAAAGTAAAGCAATAAGCTAATGAGATTTTTATATATATATATATTATATATGATATATAATTTTTACATTTTAAGATATTAGCTTAACTTGTAATGGCTTCATGACAGAATGCATTCAACTAGAATGTAATGTATAACAAACAAATTGGGATTAATGATTTATGGTGTAGCTTTTCATTGAGAAGGCTCTGTGATACATCATTCTTATTTCTACTTGTTTACATCTGGCATTCTTTTATAATAACTTGTTCTCCTGTTAATTTTTGCCCATTTTGGGGGTAAGTGATCAGATATTAAAAAAATGGAAGGAGTGATAAGTAAACTGGCAGATTTTAACAATAAAGACTAGAAAAAATATTATTTTTAACACTTCAGACTGAAATCTAAGCTTGGCACTTGTTCCATTAGCATGTACCTTCATAAAGGTTTCCTATGAATATATGGAAAGTTTTACTAGAACTTGCAAAGAATTTTTCATGAAAATGTTGTTTTTCATCATAAAATGATGATCTAATGAAATTGTAGTTTTCTGTTTTCCATTCTGTTTTCTGTTTCTGTTTCTGTAGTTTTCCATTTCTAGCATCCAATGGAATATTAAAAAAATATATTCCATTTTAGGGTGAAATTTCTTATTTTAAAATTTCACAAGAAGCCCATATAGAAGGAAACACAGTTTGGAATTAGGGCACCAAGGAAATGATTGATGATACTCTCTTACACTGTTACTCATTCTCATTATACTGTTCTGATTTAAAGAAATTTCTAAAAGGATCAGTTTCCATTTTGCTAAGAAGCTTCACGCATTTTAAATATCAAGGTTAATTTAGGATAAGGAATGTTTTTCTGAAACTTCTAGCAGAATATCACAAAAAATTTAAATAAAGTCTACCATCTTCACTAAATCACATCATTTTGCTAAAGAAAAAGAATTAAATCAATGGAAGAGCTTGTCAGTTTTCTCCTTTCTGTGCTGGCCCCACTAATATGATATCTGCCATTATTACTAAAAAGCCATAGCATTGCTTTGGGGTGCTAGGACAGGGCTCAGCAATTGCCTGGGTTTGCCTGAGTCTGAGCTGATACCAGCTTGCACCAGCAATGACCTGGTGGTCATAGGACCATTGCATGGCCTAAGCTGAACACCTGTAATGACCATGAATGGAAAAGGCTGGAGAAGATACTGCAAGGCATTTTCCCCGGAGTTGGGGAAGACTGGTGCACCTTCCAGGCAGAGGACAGAAACTGTTGTGAAGGAAGATGGCCAGAATAAAAAAAAAACACATAAAAATAGGCTCAAAAATATCTGAGTGTGAGCAGGAAAGGATCTCCACCACCACAAACACTGTACTTCTCCTGAGGAAGACCTCAGTATGCTTATGATACATCACAACCTCCTGCAACCCTGTTCTCCTTGAGACAGACCGGTGCTGTTTACCTGAGAGCACAGGGGTACACTTTAAGGGTGAATATAACACCACAGAAAACACATAAGTATTCTAAAGTTTTCCTGTATAATAATTTTAAGGGTATTACTTAGACATTTATGTATTAAAGTGAACAATGAGCATTTAGTTCAGATACAACTGAATAGGGCTACAAAAATGATTAAGGGAGAGAAGCATCTCCCACACAAGGAAAGGCTGAGGGAGCTGGGTCTCTTTAGCTTGGAGAAGAGGAGACTGAGGGGTGACCTAATCAATGTTTATAAATATGTAAAGGGTGAGTGTCAGGAGGATGGAGCCAGGCTCTTCTCAGTGACAGGCAATGATAGGACAAGGGGCAATGGGTGCAAGCTGGAACATAGGGTGTTCCACTTAAATATGAGGAAAAACTTTTTCATGGTGAGGGTGATGGAACACTGGAACAGACTGTCCATAGAAGTTGTGGAGTCTCCTTCTCTGGAGATATTCAAAACCTGCCTGGACGCGTTCCTGTGTGACCTGATCTAGGTGTTCCTGCTCTGGCAGGGGGATTGGACTAGATGATCTTTCAAGGTCCCTTCCGATCCCTGATATTCTGTGATTCTGTGATAACACTTGCTAGATTCTTTTCTCCACATGTATGGCATGTTTCCCTTTTACCTATGACAAAGTGGTGAGTGTGTAGCAGGCTGGAAGTCTGATGTGGTCTGTTTGGCTAGTCTGAGATACCTGAACTTGGCACGGTCTATTATTTTCTCAGTATTGCTTAATTCAGATAATTTAAACTAGACTAAGACTAAGTGGTTTATTGATTTACTAATGACACATAATTAATCGGCAATCAGTGAACTATAGATTCAAGATCAATATCAGCAATTCAACAGAACTATCACTTACTAGGCTTTTATGAAATATTTATATTTACCCACAAATGTCTCAACACCCTCCTATTACTAATCCTGAAAAGATTTTGTTACGCACATGCAGATGGAGTTACAAGTGCACCAACTCTCCTGAATGCATCTACCTTACTTGCACATCCCTTCTGTGGGTGCTTGAGCTTTGGGTCAACCTGTGCACCTTCCAACATCTCATTAATGCCACACTAGTGAGAAAGCACCCCATAAGTTCAGGTTAGTACCCTCTGAGTGTGGATCTCTGTGTGCTGCACTCCACTTTGGTGCTCCAGCACCTAAGGGCAAGCACTTCACACCAATTGACAGGTTGTGATGCCAGAAGGGAGCAGCAAGTTCTGCTCCTTTCACTCCAAGGTCTGTCCCCACTGCTAAAAAATATTCATACTTCTTTTATATCTCTTTTCAAGCTGAATCTTTGGTTTTAAATACCTCTTTGTGATGCCCTGTCTAGTATTAAATATGATTGATGGTCACCACCTTCTTTAACATGATCAATTTTGGGTGAACACCCTCCCAAACAGCACCCTTCCAAAGAGTTTTGAGAGTCTCTTGACACACACTGTATATATTCACATTTCTGTCTTAACATCTGTTGTTATTCAGGCCACAGGTAAGCCCTGTGGGCACTCCACACCAGTCTAAATGAATAAGCAAGTTAGAGAGTAATGAAATGTGACATTTTAAGAGCAGAATACTATAAAATCATGGATCAAAAAATGCAGCCATTCAGAAATATTTCTAGGAGATTTTCATGAGAGTTGCTGTGATACAACTTCTCATACTATACTGAGATATGGCTTCCTCCTGCTTTCCATGACTCAGTTTTACCTGTGTCACCTGCTTCCATTGCTAACTGAACTGTATGTTAGTTTCCACATTAGACGTCCTATTTTTCATTGTGGTCAACTTTATTTATTTCTATCAGAGCAAAGAGGATGTAAAACCTCACTAAGCAGAAAAGCAGTAATTTTCACCACTTTGCAGTCACTGCATACAGTTGTAGTTGGCCACATAAGTTAGAAACTAATAAGCTATCCAGCTCAAGCTATCTACGGCATTATACAGTGTAAAACATTTGATTCCTCAAAGGATATATATACACATTTAATGTATTTATATTTAACTATCTGTACATATATGAATATAAAAATAGTAATAAAAAACTGAAGTGTATTTTTCAGTGTATCTGATAATTTCCTAGATTTTTATACTTTGGGACAGAGAAATGAGGGACAAAAGAAACAGGCACAAAAACCATAATGAGATACATTTTGGATGTGAGAATTCCATGTACTTATGAGTCCAGTTCCAGCTGGGAGAGAAATAAATGGGAGAGTGTCCAGAGGATCTGGAGAAAGCCTAGATGTTGCTAGAAAGGGAAAGTTCACATGGGTGATATTTAACAAAATGGTTATGGAGAGAAAGAACAAAGGAAGAAACAGATCTCCTGGGATGTTGTTATGAATGAGATCTGGCATCAGAAGATGCCCAGTGTGATTTTGTAAATACACTCATTTCCACAAAAGAGAAACAAAAATCCACACACAATTGGAAAGAAGAAACCTATGACATTATGTTCCTGTCACAGAAAATAAGGCATATGGTTATCTTGAACATAGTGCAGCTCTGTTTTTAATGACCGCCTGACAGAATTAACAAAGCTTTTCCTAAAATGCTGGATTTACATTCTAAGCATGTTGGTGATGCTGTCTTATGACCTGCAGCTTTTTCCTGTGTAATCAAGGACTGTTTTTCCTCTCAGAGGAATTACAGATCTAAAACTGTAATAAGGAAAAGCAGTCAAGAGTAAATTTTTTTTTGGAAAAGCATAGGTCTATAGAATAAAATACAAATAGTAGCAGAAATGCTGGGGCTTTTTTTGCTATCACAAAACATCTTTTTAAAGCAGATTAAATTGTATGCTTTTAGAATGACTGTTTAATAAAACACCATTGCATACGAAATAATACTCTAATCATGCTAGAGCAATAGCAATATTTGGTTTATATTTATTAGATATATTGGAATACCAATATACCTAGTTTACTAAGATTTAAAGATCACTAAAATCTATTCATTTTATGTTTTCATTAAATAAACTGATTTCATGTTAGCAAGTCTCTGAATCACCTTTCTGCACTGCTTCTTTCTGAACTTAGGACTTGCTTTTTTGATTTGTTTTGCACATTATATTTTATATTTGACAACAGGACTAAAAGGAACTAAAGAGACCAGATCAGCTATCCAGCAAGTGAAACCGTAGAATTTATGATGGACTGAACAGAATTTTACTCTAAGTTATTTATAAGAGGCTCTATAACGTCTTTAGAAACTAACAATTGATTATAACAATATAAACTTTATTTCCAATTTAGCCTTCCCATTTTTGTTGATCACACTCATTAATGGTAAAAAAGCCACAGTGAGCAGTATGATAAAAGATGTGTAATTTGTGATGTGAATGTGAAATACCCCAGGTGGAATCTGAAACTTCTTTCCAAATGCAGTTCAGTCTAATGACAAAATTGTGCTGGAGTGCTGAATTACCAAGAAAGTAATTTGTTTAGTGCTGTCACTGCAGAGTAGTAAAATATTAGGCTCCAATTCAGTCTCCTTAGACTATCATCATGAGGCAGATTGTAGACTTAGTGAATTATTCTTAGCATATTTCTCAGTTGTTTCACCACTGTTTTAGAACCTGGTGTCACAAATGGGTACATTGTCTCAGTTGTACTGCCCTACTTCATTTTACATTTTCATAGTCTGACTTTTAGCCACTACATCATGCTATAAACTCATTTTTGGCTCGTAAGTCACTGTCTCTTTTAAGACTTTGAATAATTCATGTGTTTTAAAATATATTTTCCCATTTTATATTCATTTGGCTTTCTTATGGCTAACAGCTGTTATATGCAGCTGCTGTAGGGTACTTGAATCTTTTGAATAGAATTGCCAAGAATCCAGTTGTTCAGTATAAAATAATCACTATCTCTAATGGAATTATCAGTAATTCAAAATTATAACTGGTGTACAAATAATGGGTCCCATTTATAATTTGCTGTGTGGTGTCAGAAGAGTTCATAAATGAATGACAGTGGCATAATATTTCTTACAATTTTTTTAAAAAAATCTTTGAAATACAAAATACTCCAGTTATAAATCATGTCTTTTTTGACTTATTGGTAAGTCCAACAACCATTCTACACTATTTCTGATGAAGACATATTAAAAAAAATAAAGAAGTGATTATTGTATATTCCACCATACTGATGGTAGTTTGTTCTAGTCTAGTATTGATAATATTAGCATTGAAATACAATAAGAGTCCATAGAATTTACTAGCAAATAAGGTGTTTTTCCCAGGGTGTGTAAGTCTATATAGACTGCTAGTATACTCTGCCTTCAAAACTTCAGTGACCTGTGCTGACAGAGACAAAAATCCTCTGTATGCTTTTATTCCTGCATATGTGCAACTGCCTTTTTTTTTTTTTTNAATTCATTGAGACTTACTAAAATAGGCCAAATTTCATTAGGAAATCAAAGTATGAAATACATATTTCACTTGTTAGACATACACTGCAATATCTCAAAGATTTGGGCTTCACATAGTGTATATCATATTCAGGGGCACACACATGTGCCTCATGATGCAGATTAACACATATACATGTATCTGATAATTCCTACACAGTGTCAGATTTCTAAAACTGAACTTTTTGAAGGATATCCATTTAAATGACATAAAATGTTCTCTTCTCCAGACAAGAAGCAAATATTTTTTGAGAAATTGAAGGTTGCTTAATTTGCACCTATTTCTCGCAAAATATGTCTACAATCTGGATGCAAATGTTGTCACAGATTCAGGTTATGACTTGAATTCAAGAGGAAAATAAAAGTGTCAGTCTGTACATAGAAAAAAAAAAATGCTTCAGTGGGAGAGTACTAACAGCAACGCTTACTAAAAAAATCCTATAACTAGTGGTTTGTTTGCATTGTAGATAAGCACATCTATGGGTATATGGCACAATAAGCTAAATAATATTCTACCTTGTCTTGTTATTTTCCAGCGCGCTAACCAGAAGTTTAGCAGCCACAAGTAAGTCAGACCTCTGTTAGAAAGAGAGTTTTTTGCTGTATAAAGAATTTCAAACTAAGACATGACAGTACCAGAGTAATGAATGATTAGCAAGTGGGTTATACTTGGACGTGCTTTACTTTCATAGTATTTAGGTGGTTACCTCAGCACAATTAATGAAAAATAAAAAAAGAATAGGCTGTGTTACCCCAAGTTGCAGGTAAAAGAATACGCTGTATGTATTGTTGCAGGCATTCTCTTCGTTATTAATATTTCTTCAGGATTTTTAGCTTATCATATGTACCTTTTCCCTCTCTCTCTTTGTGTTCTTGCACTTGCAGTATTAACTTCCACATTGGAATTTTCTGGCATTATGGAACACCATTTCAGCTAATTCCAGCTGTATTTCCCTTTTTTTCCATCTGAGTTTATCTTTTCTCTGTAAATCTGTGCTTTACTACTGTATAGAATATTCGATTTTTTTATTTTTTTTCTTTGTGGTAGACTCCTGAGAGGATCTAATGATAAATGAAACAAGACAATGAGGCACACAATTTGTTTTAAATTCTAATATGGAATACAGGTCTTCTTTTCTTGCAAATATTAAGTGTCAGTACTCAAAATCTCCAATGAAATAATGACTTCTGAGAGAATAAGAAACTTCTGGTTTCTTATTCTCTCAGTGTAAAACAGTGTAAAAATATCTGGGAGAGCCTTAATTACTGTAATTACCTGGGAAAATTGTCAGCATTTTTAATTCTCCAACACATGAGACATGACTCCATTTCAAAAACTTGAGCCTCAAGTTGATTTTAGGCTACCATAAGACCAAGATGAAAAGAATCTCAACTTGCTGTTCTCCTGTGGTCTTTGGTTAGCAGCCGATACAAATACCTGTGAAGAAAACCAAAGCTGAACAGAAGTGCTGAGCAAATAATGGATTTTTCAGTTCACTGGAGGGTCTCACAACAACAAAATAATGTTTCCAGCAATACTTAGAAGGATTATTTTTTTCTTTAAACTTGGGGTGAAACAGAAACTAAAATAAAGTGATTAAGCAAAACCATTTGTTTTATCTAAAATTGAAAAGGTATCTCTAAATTGTAAATACAATAGAATGAAAAATGTTCTATAAACCAATTTATTGTGCTTTAACTTAATATAAAATTAGTGGCTTCAGTGTTTGGTGGACAAAAGGGAGTAAAATACTGGTAAATAAATGGAACACAGTTTTTGTCTAAAGAGGTACACACATATACAAGAAACATCATCTAAAGATTTTTCAGCATGATATCAAATCAATGTGATACATGATATTTAAGAAATTACATGATTCTGTTCTGCATAAGTTGTCATGCTAATTTAATTACTGCATTATCTGAGTGCACTTCCAATGTTAAAATATGCAATAGAAAAAATGCATAGCCATATATTAAATAAATGTTATATCCATGTGTGCCCATTTCATTCTGAGGTCTGGAATACAAATCAGGCAGTAAAAACATTTTCCAGTGATTGAACTTCCAACTTTGACTAGCGTTTTTGGTATTAACAACCAGCTGTTCCTTTTTGCATCCAGATATCTTAGATGAAGCACGTGTAATACTAATTCAAGAATATTTTTATATGTTTGAACTTGTCCTTTCTCAGTGCTATTGCTTAACTACTAATTCTAAGTGATATCTTCAGCCCTTCTACTATGAGGTCCTCACAAAAGCAATTGAGAGAAGAGATACTTGACAGTTTGAGTGGAACACGGAACGAAGAACTCTTAAGCTAATTTAGCAGTAGCTCTAATTTCACTTTCATTTACTTCTAATGGGACAGATCCACCTCAATGAGTCAACAATAAACCTAACCTCATGAAAACTGAAGAGCGTGGGCCTGAACAATTGTACAACACCAATAAATGCCTACCGATTATTTGCAAGAAGCACTTACCAAAAACATAAATATTCACATTACTTAACCAACAAAAAAGAAGTTTGTCAAATACAAATTTTGAAATCACATTAGTAAAATTACATTCCAAGTCTCATTTTAATTTGAATAAAAGAAGTTATGAAGACAAAAGTATGTTAGACTTCACAGAGATAGCATTATGCATTTTTCCTACATTCATTTATTTTTCATGTCATGTTTTTCCATTGTAGCCAAGTTGCAGCCTGGAAAGTGTTTATCTGAATCCTGTAAGTCTACCAGCTGTCCAGATATGACTCGCTATTGTCAGTTAAGGGGAAAAAATAAAGAGCAAAAAATAAACCTAATGATATACTTAAGAATTCAGGCTCATTGACCATCCAGGGTTATTCTATTTTCCCCATGAGAAAGAGTTAATAATCTTGCTATATGCTGAAGTTCCTTTGTTTAAATTATTTTATTTTTTCCCCCCATAAAACCCATCTTGTCATCTTATCTCTCATACCATAAACTATAAATTATATTTAAACTTTCACTGGTGCCAGCTTGAAGATGACCTACTACAGCCTGGAGAGGAGCCCATCAATGTCACAATATACCTCTACATCCTGAGGTTTTTGTATAGTCTACTTAATTACTTTACACTTTTTATACAACTCAACTTACTGAATTCCAAAAGCAAACCTTATTTTAAGGTCATTAAGTGAGCAATTAAACAAGGTTTTCCTTTTTTTTAAAAAAAAAAGGTCAAAGAGTTAGATGCCATGTGATTCTACATGGATAGGACTTCACCAAGATTTTCTTCCTATTAAATTCCATCAAAACTGCTGGAGCTTTCCACAAATTCCAAAACAATTAAAGCTCCAGTTTGTCAAGCATCTATGGATGAAGGCAGCAGGAGACACACTGTCTTGGGTCTTGGTGGGGTGCCCCTGTGAGTGCTGAGGGAGGTGGCAGATGTCATTGTTGGACCACTCTCCATCATCTTTAAAAGATCCTGGAGAACAGGCAAGGTGCCCAAGGACTTCAGGAAAGCCAATGTCATCCCAGTCTTCAAAAAGGGCAAGAAGAGGACCTGGGAAAGTACAGACTGGTCATCCTCACCTCCGTCCCTGGAAAGATGATGGAACAATTCATTCTGGGAGTCTCTCAAAGCATATGGAAGGAACAAAAGCCATCAGCAGTAGTCAACACAGATCCACCAAAGGGAAGTCATGTCTAACTCGATAGCCTTCTATGATGGCATGACTGGATGGAAAGATGAGGGGAAGGTGGTGGATGTGGTCTACTTTGACTTCAGCAAAGCTTTTGACACAGTTCCCACAGCATCCTCGTAGGTAAGTTTAGAAAGTGTGGATTAGATGAATGGACTGTGAAGTGGACTGAAAACTGGCTGAAAGGCAGAGCTCAGAGAGTCATCATCTAGTTGGAGGTCCATAACAAGTGGTGTCCCCTAAGGGTCAGTACTGGGTCCAGTCCTCTTCAATATATTCATCATTGACCTGAATGAAGGGTGGAATATAACCTCGGCAAGTTTACAGATGATACAAAACTGAGAGGGGTGGCTGACACACCAGCAGGCTGTGCCACCACCCAGTGAGACCTACTCTGTCCTGGTGAGGCCCCATGTGGAGCACAGTGTCCAGTTCTGGTCTCCCCAGCTCAATAAGGACAGGCAACTGCTGGAGAAGGTACAGCAGAGAACTACAAAGATGATTAGGAATCTGGAGCACCTCTCTTAAGAGGAAAGGCTGAGGGACTAGGATCTTTTTAGTCTGGAGAAGAGAATACTGAGGAGGCATCTGATCAGCACTTATAAATACTTAACGGATGTGTGTCAAGAGGATGAGGCAAGTCTTTTTTTCAGTGGTGCTCAGTGAGAGAACAAGAGGAAATGGGCAGAAAACTGAACATAAGAAGTTCCATCCAAACATGAGGAGGAACTTCTTTACTTTGAGGGTGCCAGAGCACTGGAAAAGGCTGCCCAGAGAGGTGGTGGAGTTTCCATCTCTGGAGACGTTCAAAACCCACCTAGACATGTTCCTGTGCAACATGCTCTAGGTGGACCTGCTTTGGCAGGGGGTTTGGACTAGATGATTTCCAGAGGTCCCTTACAAGCCCATATCATTCTGTGATTCTGTGAGGCTTATCTTCCCCCTTAATTAATTCTTGTGAGTATCTCTTAAAGCTTCTGCCAGGGTTATAGAGTTCCTATGGATATGTTCATAAGGTTGATCAGTTTGTAGCATGCAGGATGCAACACATTTTGTTGATACGATTATGCCTATTTGATTGTCTCTTGGGTCACATTAACAGAAGATAGTACAAAGAGGTCAGCCAAAATAAGTGATATATTAATCCCTCACTAACCTTGAGGTTAAATTGTAAGAGCTGCTGGCATTCAACTCAATAACTGATAACAAGGGCCCCTCTTTCATCACTGAAGCTTCAGAAAGAACAAAACAGATCAGAGGAAAAGAACAGATGCACAATAAAATATCTGGTGAACTGTAAAAACCTTAGTCAATTTATCATCCGTCACTTCACAAACGGGTATTTTCTGTACTTATACCAAACTTCTAAAAAAGTCCTTTTTCACAAGTTCTGATTCTTTTGCATGTTCACAGATAGGAAATACATCTGTTTTTCTTTTAGTTGGTCTGCATTATTAATTGTTCAAATATGATTCATATTCTGCACGTGGTCAGGAAGAAGGAAATATGATCACATGTAGATTTTTTTAGAATTTAAAATATGTTTCACTGGAAAAAGTTTGATTCCTATTTCACCTCAAGAAATAGAAGTAAAAGAATCTTTCAAGAATATTTTCCAGACTAAGCACACAAATTCCCTTGTTTTTTCCACACTATTTTTCACTGGAATTTAATGTCAGTTGTTTTTTCTTGGTTTGTTATCTGCTGTTTATTTCTGAAGTATTCAAAGTCACATGAATGTTGTGAATCCAACTTAATTGGCAAAGCAAAAGGATGATTTTATTTTTTTTCTGTGGGTGGGTGGGGGAAAACAACAGCCAATATTACTGGGGTGGGGAGGGGAACAAAATCAAAATCAAAACCAAAACCAAACACAAACCCAAACCAAAACTTGTTCAGATAAATTCTCTATTTTCATGCAGGATTGGTTCCTTGGGGCTTTCTAGTTTCTAGATTCTGGTAGATGAATAAGGTGTCCCAATTCTAGACCATCTTTCTTGGGATAGACCTTTCTTGTAAGAAATAAGAGGCATTGGTTAGAAATGTTTGTTTGTGATCATCCTCTTTTTAACTGAAAAGATGTGGTTTAGAAATAAAAACCTACAGGTATTCACTTACTTTAAGTATCAACCTAATATTTCAGAGACTAGAGCAGGCAAGATTTCTAAATTTTTTTTTTGCTTTGTAGGAAGGTTTCAGAGTAGTAAGAGTAGTAAAAAGAGGTGAAATGATTGTCACAGTGAGATTCCTTGCATTCTTCGTAAAGGAGAGACTGAAGTGGATTTCATTAACTTGATCAGCTCCCTCTTAGCTTTTCAGGGTGGAACAGCCTTGTGAAAACAGTGGGTAAGGAAAGGAAATAAGACTTTAGCATCCAACATACTATTTACCCAGTAAACCAGAATATTTGCAACGTAAATTATTGTACAAAGTGCAAACCAGGAGGAATTAGCAGTACTTACTTTACTTTTTATGTTCTCTAATAAGGTTTAATTTAAATAATTTTCCTCATGTAAAATGGAAGATCACTCTATGTTGATAATTTTGTTGTCCTCTATATTTTCAGTTTCTTTCTCTCGAGCACTGAACCACCATCCACAATCACTGTCTGAAGTTTGAGTTGCAGGGGATGTGGGATTGTTCTTTGAGTATCTCATACTTTTTTTTAAACAGGTACTTTTCTTCCCTTACTTTTTCAACTCATGCATTTGGCTGTCAGTTTTCATGACATACCAAGTCATCTCATGATTCTTCATTCACATCTCTTCTGCCATTTACCTGTGTATGTTTTACACAAGTGTTCAAGAATTCACCTGCAATGAGGTGGCCAATGGATTGTCATCTTATTTTTCAGTCCCATAATGAAACAAACAATTTAAAATTATTTAAAATTCACCCCTTTTGAGTCTTGTTCTTTAGTATAACATGCACTTTGTTTTCAACTTCTAGTTAAATCCCTTTCATTGGACAGAAAGACAATTATGGTAGATCTGCTTTTTCTAACTTGCCTTGCAGATTTGATTGGTCAGACCCTGTTTATTTCTAAACTCATTTTACTGAAATTGTAGATTGTCATTTTGCCCTTTTTAAGTGCACACTCCTAATAATTGATGTAAAATTATGTAAACATTGACTTTGATTACTGATATGACTTGAAGGCTTTTTACATCCTTAATGGGTTTGGAATGAGTGGTGCATAATTTAGAGCTATGTATCTCACAAACATAGGCTATGAGTGGTATCTGCCTTTCAGAAACACCTGCAGTACAATCAATGATATATGCAAAAATTAACATCCCTAACTCTTTTTTCCTTAATAGTCCTTTTCCTTTCCTCTCTTTTTCACTCATCAAATGCAAGACTAGACAGACTTCTTGTGCAGAATCCTTGGCTGTAGCCTGGCTTAATCAAGTCTTTCACTAGTCCTTGAACGACTTACTCAGTTTGTTCAATCTGATGCACTGATTTCTCTGTCTTCAGTCACACTCAAAACAAGTGATATTTAATCTATCTTCTGTCTACATCAGTGATTTCTGGCTTTTTCCTTTTCTTGAAGTTTTCTCCAATTTTAGATAACATTTATTCAGTTCTAGATAGTGGCAGAGGCAAGTACTGGGGAAGGCAATGTGAAAGAGCTGTCCCTTCTTCAGTGCCACTATGGCTAAGGACTGAGAAGGTACCTCTCCAGTATTGGTAATACTGTAAACTTTGAAACACAAAAGGCCATCCATCTCCCTTTTAGCACCAGGCATCATAATACTTTGTGATTAAAATCTAAATAGATAAAAAAGACAGGAAAATCTCTTATGCAAACAACTTCTACCCATGAATAAATACTTCTTTTTTTGTTAGTTTGTTTTACAAATTGTGCATGTTTTGAAAGAGACAGAAAATTAAAAAATATTTTCTTGTCAAAACTTGGGCAAAAAATCTTAATTCTGAAAAGTATCCTGATTCACTAAAGAAGAATGCTGGAATTCCTCTTCCTGATGCAAGCAAGTTTCCCATTTTAGAGCACTCTTCTTCAAGTGTTGCAATATCTTGATCTTCTGTATATTATCATATACATATCATAAAGTAGGGAAGAAATGGTATCTTATTGCCCTGATTATAAAAGATTATTTAAAAAAAGAAGTTGTTGATAAATCCCCATACAATAATTCACCCTAAAAGTATAAGTATAAAATTAATTCTAGGAAAAAAAAATAGTTTAAATATAAGACAGACTCAGTTCAATGGATGGATTTCAAGGTCCTGTAGTACTGATTCCTTTTTGTTTTAGTAATAAACAAAGATAATCTAACTAATCTAAATAATGGGGAATTTAAAATTCCTGCCAGCTGGATTTCCTTGCAGACCAACTGACGAAACTTAATGCATTCCTTATAAACACCTGAATAGCCAGTAGTTTTTCAAAGATTAAATTCTCAGTTATACATGCTAAATTTATGCTGGCATGCATATGGAAGTTATCAAAAAAAGAAAAACAAGCCACAAACCAAAAACAAAGAGCAACCACCCCCCCAAAAAAATACCAACAACAAAAACCAACCAACCAAACAAACAAAAAAGCCCGAAAAAACCAAACCAAACCAAAACACAAGCTTGAATGGAAATATAATTCACTTTATTAACATGTGTTATCTTGGAAGGAAAGACATCTTCCTGGTGACAGGAAAGAATTTTCATTTTCTCATATTTGTCTGTATTAATTGTTATTTCCTAATACTTTTCTGAAATTACTAGTGTTTAACTGGACCTTACTCTACTGCACAGAATTATTCTGTTTTCCTCCTCCCCCTCAGCGCTTTCCTCTGCTTCTTATTTCCTCTCACTTTGGGCTGTGTCTGCCCATCCTTGTAGCATTTTCTGCAGACTCAGTGTTGTCAGAATCTGATAAATTGTTGTTTCTGTTTGGAACCTATTCCATACCTGCTAAATCTCTAATCCATCTGCTTACAATAGTGATTTTTGACAGCTCTGTTGCACTGCTGTTTCTGTCAATATTATTTAACTATACTGTAGATTGGACTGTTTCACTGCTTCACAGCCTTTGTTATTTTATGACTGTTTTCAGAATTTTGTCATAACCTTGGCTGACCCCTAAAATGCATGGTTTAAAGTGAAATGTGTTATTTGCTTTCTATAACTAAAGCAAATATATTTACATTAATTGCATACTGATTCTACTTTAATTTCAATACTGATGTACCATAATGTGGTATCAATGAAAGTTATCTTCAAAAAATCTATAAAAGTACCTCTATAGCTGTAAATTTAATGGTCAAAGAGGTTTATTAAATCATAATATCATTGAATAACTTTTCCTATTTACCTTAACGCTAGATACATTGTAAGTAAAAGATGTATCTATATCTTCATGTCTATATGAGAATTTTCAACTGACAAACAGTACACTGCAATTGTTTTGATTGCAAATTACTTACAGAAAGCTAAATAATTGAAGAAATAGGTAAAAGAGAATTGTAAATTCCTGAACCAAAGGCCTTTTACTGTGGTGATATCCACCATTTCTTTGTTATGATATATGCAACACATTCCAACACTCCATAGAGAGAGTTCTTAGTTTTAATTCACAAGATAAGAAGGCTTTTTAGCAGTATGTATTGTTTCATAGGTATTAGATTAAGTTTGCCTTTGCAGGAAATTCCACAGGAGTGGTATACTTAAAACACTGTAATATTTTTTTGAGTAACAGCTAACTTGGATTATTCTGGAAAGATTTTATTGTCTGTGAGACAGTGTGATGATAAGTGATATTTCCGTGAGTACAATGAAGAAAAGTGTGGATAGTGTGACTGCAAGCTTTCCTGGGAGAAATTCTTTTCATTGCATCCATTCCATATTTCTGTAAGTATCTTCCACCTCTTCAAGAAATTCTTCATAACCTGTGGTATACCTATGACTAAAAAACATTACTAGATACTTACAAGTCCATCAAAGAAACAGTAAGTGAATAGCAAAAGGCTTGACTATGCAAAGATTTGTGTAATAATACTTTCATATCTAAGGTTATTGTAATCCAGGATGATTGAGGATGGCAATTCATATAACCTAAGTAATTCACTAATTACATTGCATTAAGTCGTGCTAAAATTTATATATCAATAATAAAAAATGGAAACAAACAGAAACTATATCTATTTTTTAAAAAGAAGAAATATTTACTTTATTGGGCAGAAGGAGGGCAAAATTTCTGCTGATCCTGATAAGCTTCGTGGTTTCTATACACACATAAGATTTAAAAAGAAGCTCTGTATAAACCAGATCTCAAATTTCTAACAGGATAAAATACAATAAACCCCTTGTAATTCCAGGGAGGTTTTAACAATACATATGCATGAAATTTGCTTTTCTTAATTCACAGTGTAATTTTTTTGTTCTTTGAGAAAGATCTGAATTTGGACTCAGTCTCGTACTTTCCTGCTTTCAGAATTCTGTAAAATCTATAGAGCTGCATAAGAGAGAATATATGTACGACTTATGTCCACAGACTGGCAAGAAACTGGATAAGACTGCAGATCTTTTAATGGATTAATGTGTTTCAGGTAAAGTTCTCTTATGAAAGTGTTTCAAGCAGCAGGAGGACCTCACAGTATTGGATCTGTTGACAATTCTTCTCTGACTTGTTTCTAGATATATAAGGACCCAGCTACATAACAATGGGATGAAAGTACTGGCAAGTAACAATTTACTTAAGTATTTCCAAAATCCTCAACTCTTTATCATATCTGTACTCTTTAGAGGTGTTTTAACACCCTGAAAATGAAAATATATTAGTTTATTAGAAATAAGTACAATTTATTTAAAACTAAGCACAATTCTTTGATTTACTCTTGAACAAGAACATGGCAAACTTTCTTGCTTCTGAATTTTTATATTTTACTAAATCGCATAATTGCTGAATGTCCTGATTTAGTAAAATGTAATTTTTAATCTGTAATTCAGACTAGTAAATTGTTTTTGCACAGTCAGAACTACAGACTTTAATCTTGTCTTCCTTCCTTTGCTTATCCTCTAAATCTTTTAGCTTCAGTGTCAGATAACTTTTCCAATTTCATTTCCCCACTGAGTAGTTTGTCTCTACCTATTACAGAGATGGATCTGAAAATTTTTTTGTAACCTTGTGTCCTGGCATGTCTGGATCACTGCCATTTTCTTCCTTGATGCTCTCAGTTATATATTTATTTTGCTGTAAAAATAAACTGGTTCAGTTTGATGCATGAAAATATTTCCTCTGTCTTCTCATTTTAATTTAAAAAATTGGAATTTTTTTTTTCTTCCTTCTTGGCCTCAAAAAATCTTTGACGTGCCTTTGGAATTGTGATAAGGGTTTTGTGTTACCTTGTTATTTTTTGTTGAGGCCTTAGGATTTATTTTCTTTTGAAGAAAGAAGGGTTGAATAATTAATATTTTATGTTGTTGTGTTTGTAGAAAGTTGTAAAGCCATCTGTGGGGCAGCTGGATGGTCTGTTTAGAACACAGGTGATAGACTTAAAATTTTTGTGAAAGAATTGGAAAGTATATCCATATTGTTGAGATTTTGGGGGAGGGCAGTGACATTATTTACAGTCAACTTATACTAGAAATAGCCCTATGGGAAAGAACATAAATGTAGCAGGAACATGAAGATACACTAGCAGATGTTTTATATATAGAAGACACTACAACATTTTGATCATCCTGCAAGAGTTGATTTTGAATTTGAACAAAGAAAATTAAGTGTTTCAATAAACCTAAGGTTGAATTTAGACTTTATATGAGACGTCAGAGGAATTCCCCATAATTTGTTGACTATGATTAAAAATCATTTGATTAATTTACTTTTCTTTTAAAACTGTACTTAGTATTCAAGTTATATATGAAATATCAGTACCAGCATATAATATTTTCAAGCATCGAGAGACATGGCATAAATGTGGCTGCAAGTGTTGTGGTAATAATTAAGATTTGATGCAAAAGTACAAGGAAAAATATTCTATAGCTTTTCATTTCCAGAAATCAAAATTTGCAAAAAAGAATATTCAAATTGTTGAAGGGTATTAAGTAACAGGATTCCAGTGAGCTATGTGAATACTTCTGTCTGTATGTAACTTAACAATGAGTGTCATGCATTAGCCCAATAGGAGTGGACAAATGAGTTAAGACAGGGGCTGAGGACCAACATCCAAAGTATGCATATGTTGTGTGACTGTCTCTCTCTGTACATATATATATCTGTATGCATACATTTATACATACATATTGCCAGTCTTTTTCAGTGGTGCACAGTGAAAGGACAAGAGGAAATGGGCACAAACTTGTACATAAGAAGTGCCATCTAAACATGAGGAGGAACTTCTTTACTTTGAGGGTGCCAGAGCACTGGAAAAGGCTGCCCAGAGAGGTAGTGGAGTCTCCATCTCTGGAGACATTCAAAACCCACCTAGACATGTTCCTGTGCAACGTGCTCCAGGTGGACCTGCTTTGGCAGGGGGTTTGGACTAGATGATTTCCAGAGGTCCCTTACAACCCCGTATCATTCTGTGAATCTGTGACACATGCATGTGTACATAAATATGTTAATATACCCGTATACATATCGCAAAGGAATTCCTCTGGAGTAGCCTTAGCTCAAGTTAAAACTGAAAGCTCATCACCATTTGGAACACAGTAGTTGCACTTGCAGTTTAATTGCATGCAAAACAAATCCAGTTCCTCTAATCTGAATGAGAACTCTGAAATAGATGTTCACTGTGTAACTCCAGTGACTGTTTATTATATTCTTTGGATAGCTCTTTTTCTGGCTAAACTTTCACAAACTATTTAAATATTTTTAGTCTTTGTGGTCTGGAGTTCTGTTTGTTTAACTGATATTTTGTACTGATAATTTAGACTGTAATTTTGCAAAGTTCTGTGTTTGTATGTGACTTTCATTTAGAATTGATCTAGCTCAGGCACTGAAACTTGTTGTTTTGATCTCTAAGTTACAAAGAACTAAAACATTCTGTCACTGCCATGGCAATTCCTTTCTGGTCTCAAGCTACTGTGATTTTTTTACTTCAGTTCCTTAATCTTTCATTTCCAATGATTTCAGGAACTAATTAATTGTAATTACAGAACAGACCAGTTTTCCTTTTGTCACCTGTTACTGTCCCAACAGTAGTCTGCAAGTCTGCAAGACAGGCATAAAGTATAAAATTGTCTCTCTTCATCTGTCCCTGTTAGTTTGCTCGAGCATCTTTCCCTTCCTCTAGCTACAGTAGTGCATCAATATCCCATATTATTTTCAGAGAGATACAAACAGTTGAATGTCCAGCCTGCTCATGTTTTCAGGTAGGGCATGTTAGCAATTTGGGAAGGCAAATATATCCACAAACATATAACCCATGAGGTGGGGACCAGATCACAGAACAGAGAGGGAAGAATTCAGCAGACACAAGATATACCTAAGTCTTAGGTAGAGAGAAGTCAAGCTGGGAATGATTTTAGGACTGTGAATTACAGCAGCAAATGTTACAACAGTATCAATAAAGTGGAGCAAGTTCATTAAATTAGGTCTGACACCTTCCATTTGAGGAATCAGCAGTATACCTGTGAAGTTATATTCTAGTTAGAGAGATTCATGGTGGGGAGACATGAGAAATTAATAAACTCAGAGTTAATAGCTGAAACTATGGGAGCATTTGGTGGATAAAAAAACCAACCAAACAAACAAAAAACAACAACAAAAAATCCCCCAACCAACCAAACAAAAATTAATTCAGTTTTGCTTTGCAGCTTAAAAATTGACTAGCTATTCAGTGACTCAGGATTCCCAGTTCTCATTACAAATTATCTGCCAAACAAAAGTGACATGAATTGCATCCTGATGACTGTTTCACACACACAGAATTCTAGAACTTCACCAAGATGTTACTTGCAAAGCTAGTTTTCCTCATGCTATGTCTAATGTAACTAATATTTACTTGCAGTACTTGATGATACTCGTTCCGAATTAAACATGCTAACTCATTATTTTCTCGGCGTCTGTGTAACAGGACAGAACGAAGACATAGGTAGATATTTTATCAAATAAAGTGTAAAGATTGTCTTACAAAGTAGCTATTTAAACTTAGCCTTCTTGAATTTTTAATATTAATTAACACTATAATTAATTTATCATCTGAGAAGCAAAACATAACTTTATTAGTGACAAACAGTGCTACAGCAATTTCCGTAAGATTAATAAATTATAGACATTAGTAAGCATAGCTGATACTTTTTGTACAGATAAAATACTAAATATGATATCTAGTGTGTTAATTATAGTATGACATAATAAGTCACTTTGTGTTGTAAGAGAGAATTGCCTTTACAGTCATTATGCATTTCTTCAAACGTTTTATTGTTTGTATACTGGTACACAGAGTTGCATTTTGAATCAAATTATCAGACCTGAGAATTACAATAATGGTAAAAAATGTCTGGGCATTGTTACATGATGACTGAATTTTATTGACTCTTGTGCAGCTGGTTCTAAATGAATGTGAATAACCAAGACTGGTTTTATGAGAGGAGCACTGTGCAACAAAGTAGCATAATTTGCAATTATAACTGAGATTCAAAACCAAAAATATTCAAATTAAAAATCAAGAAATTATAAATTATATATTCTTAAGTACTCTTTGTGTATATCCTTATTACATAACCCTAAATATTTCAATCCAAAATTAATTCAAATTGTCCGTCACTAGAATATGAAGAGAATCTCTCATTGCATGAATGCTTTCCAGCTTATGTTAATATCTCTTACACAGTTTCCTTCCTCTCTCCACTATTTGTAAGTATTTTGTATTGAATGACTTAAAACCCCATGAAGCCAATAGACCTATTTTCACCTAGTAGGTCCATGGACTTCTATCTTCTATCTGAATGGTTTAAAAAAAATAAAAAAAGTTTCCAAACACAATATATGTATGTGAAACATTTGAAGTGATTCATAACCTATCTGAAAAAAAGTATTTAAAAGTCCACATATTCAGAAAGGTCATCAGGGCTGCAGTAGAAAAATTCCCATTGACTTACTGTATGCTTGGATGAGATTTGGTGGCCTAAATCTGCAATACTGAAGAAATGCAACTCTCTCTCATTGAATTGAAAATAAATGAAGCATTAATTCAGCAAGGTAGACAAACACATGCTTTATTTTAAACATATGAGTTGTTCAATTCACTTTGGTTAAATTTAAAACCATGCACCCGCTTGCAAACATACATAGCATCTTCATGATATACGTCTTAGTGAAATGTAAATTGAAATCAGCTATATTTTGCAACTATCATTAAAATTAGAAAGTGATTCTATATTTTATAAGTGATTAAAGTAAAAATGGTCTCATATTTTGGTATCTTTTCACATTTCCAGTGCTGCTTTCACTGAAACAAAATAACAACATGAATAAACCCCAAAATTAATTAATAATCCGCCATCAGTTCCTTCTGGGTCAAAACAGTAACTAAATAATTTAGATAGATTTGTACTACTGATGAGCTGTCTTCTTTAACCTCACTGCACTAAGGAATACCCTTTGTCTCAAAGGAGCAGCATTATGTCTAATCCCCGTGCTTTTTCAGTGGCCAGATAGCCTTTGTGTGCAGCTGGCGCACAGAATCATGTTTTCATGTCAAATTCTGAGGATATCTGCCAAATCATTCTGGCCAATTTATCCTGACAGCAAGTTTTATATATTTATATTTTTGTTTATATT
>VXBJ01004743.1:0-44473 GCA_013400055.1 Nycticryphes semicollaris
GGTTCTGTGATTCTGTGAATGTTGTAGACTTAACATCTCACTTTTATCCTTGGAGTCTGTTTCTGAATACTGTTAGATTCCTGATATCCATGGCTTCTGGTAAAAACACGTTGTGTGCTGTGTGAATGTGTATTTATGAACGAGTCAAAATAATATGTGGTACAATGGTGCCAGTCAGTATACCAGTGAAGCTAAGCATATATTTCATTATGGTATTGCTTAGGAATTTTTGCTGGCTTTTCTGAACTTTATAGTCTTTGCATGCAGCCCCATGGAGGCTTTTAAAAGGTTTATAGTTTGCTGGTGAAATTCTGCAGTACTTTCCATGAGTTCCTGACAGGCTTCACACCACATTTGAGGACTTACATGTTTGAACTTTGATTGAAATCACAGCGTGCTGTTCCAAATCAGTGTTCCTTCAACTTCTGTGGGAGGTGGATGGCTTTACATGTATTTGTTTTCTAGAAAGAAATCTGTGACTTACGAGTATATACCAAACTGGTCCTGAAAGGATTGCCAAGGCTCCTGTTCGAGGGTTGCCTCTCCTAGACTAGAAATGAGAAGGCTTCTGCGCTAATCCCATGGAAACTCCACCAGTGTATGTGACTGGTTGCTAATATTTGTACAAATATATCATCAAAACCCATTTTCCACATAACACCTTGTGTTTGCAACACTCGATCTGTTTCTCTATTAGCGGCGGCGTTGCTGCAAGAACCTATAGCAGGAGACTGCTATAGATGGCAGTGTCAGGCTGGAGAAAGGGGAGAATTTTTGGTGACTGCAGTCACAGGAGGTGAGAACTAAATTTAAAACCTGGCTTTCTGTCCCTGGTAATTGAAGTTTTCTTTCTCGGTAGAGTCTTGGCAAAAATCATAGCTTTTGTTGACTTTTTGTTTTATTATCCCTGTCAACAAAGAAATCTCCTTAAGATGTTTTAGGCAAATGTCTGAAAGCATAGAAATAAAGATGCTCACTCTCATAGTTAAGACTCAATTCTTGAAAATTTGTACTTTAATAAAAAAAGATTTTTAAATGAGCTGGAACAAAACACGTGATAATACAAATGGTGTTACTAATGTCTATAAAATACTAGCCCGTGCTTCATGGTAGAACATTTTGTTTTATTTCAGTTGCGTAAGAGCACCGATAATTAGAGTACTTTGAAAGAAGTTTATTATATACAAGTGCCAGTCATCGTTGTAAATGCATGATTGTTCGGATGGGGGTTTATTTTACTCTTTGCATCATAGTACCTGGTTTCTCTTGGAGCAGAAATTGTAGTACCTCCAGACCAGCTGTGACAGGGTGTAAAAACTTGGCCTAGAAATCCGTGCCAGAGCACCTTTCCAGCCTGAGACTGGAACTTTTCTGCGTCCTACAGATATAAGGGAGTGAAGACGTTCAGCAGCACTATAGGATACTGCTGTCTTCTGAATAGAATACGAGGTGTATTCTTATTTAGATAGTGTTTGGTCTTCAAAGATAGGCTCTTTGTACAAGAGGTCTCTGAAAAAGAATCTTTATCTGAACATGTGGAAGGCCTTATTTGGGAACGGAGCACCTGTATTCATTCGCTGCAGGACTTTCACTGTGATCATCACGTGTGTATCTATCTGACAATTTGTGTAAAAACAACACTGGAATTTTGGTGTGTTTTTTTCCTAGGGATGAAATCAGCTACTGCATCCTTTCTAGTACTTAATATTTTCTTTCAGATGTCTTTACTAAACATCTAGTTCTGTGCAAAGGAAAAATTATTTTAATTGATGCTCTTGTTTTTTGGAAAAAAATGCTGCGTACTTTTGTACTTAGTATAAAGAAAGTGCAAACTGATGCTTCCAGAAGGCAAGCTGGTTATGGTAGAAGCCGGATCACATGTTGAGAGTAACAACCTTACTGCTGCTGGGCAAGAGCATGACTTTAACCTCTGTGTATGTGATGAAGTACCACAAATGATCCTGCAGTTAGCGTTGGCACTGAGGGTGAAATGCCAGACAACAAGTAACATTGCAATTGTTTTTAGTTGTACTATAGTAGTGCACACTGTTCTTCAGTGGGTAATTCCATATGTTGCAGTTTAACAATTTTAACAGATTTCACAGAATTCATCACACTCTTTTTTTTTTTTTTTTCCCCAGTGTGATGAGTTTTGAAATGAGTAAGAAGGAAAGAAGGAAAGCTATATGCATTAATTTAATCAAAATTCATTCTGAAATTGCTTAGTGGATCCTGGTTAGTCTATAGATGCACTTTCAACTTGGTTATTATTAAAAGAACATTTTCAGTAGCTTAAAGTTCTACATTTTATATACATAAAAAGTTGTATGTGTTGCTCATGTGAGATATTTGTAACTATACATGTTCTGAGAGAGCACCACTCTCTCTAAAAGATTCATTAGACAATATTTGTTAGAAGGTTTTAAATGAAAAATAACATGATCTGCATCTTTCATATTATATTTACCTATTTCTTCTGATTAACCATCATCATCATTAACAGCAAGCCTGTCCTCCTGTGAGGTCTGAAGCTACTAAAGCTCATTTTCATGTTGTGGTTCGTCTGATGATTATGATCAATGGTTCTATCTTTAAGGCATGGTAAAGTTTCTCTCCATGTGTGCTCTGTGAATCTATACCCCAGCCTTTATCTCATTTAGGGAGTTTGTTTGAGCTGTTGATTAGAAGCTTGTTCTTCACTTGGCCATCTGTCTCCATAAAGCGTGTAGTAATTTCACTACCTTTGAGGTCACTGTCCTGTCAAAAATCAGAAATATCTGCCAAGCAGTTGAAAGCTATTGGGAGGGGAAGAGAGAGATGTTTGCAGACCTCGTGATCATGTAAGCTTCTTAGCTTTAGCAAAGCAGACCTGAAATCTGTATTTTAATTATTCTGCAGCGTTTGGGATTCTGATGCTCTCCTTAAGGAGATATATCGAAAAAGAAAATTGTTTGTGTATGAGAAGTTTAAAACATGTGCCAAAACCAGATAATATTTCTCGGAATGCATAGTGTCAACAGGAGACTCCTAAAAATACTGGTTTATTTTTAATAAAATACCAAACCCAATTTTTTTTTTTAAAAGCATTTTTTTCCCATGAATTTTCTGTTTTCATGGACAGTTTGAAAGCAATAACAGCTACAATTTATTCAGGCAAGACATTTTGATGAGTGTGTGTCTTACAGCTTAATATCCAGAATATCTTTGCATGAGTTTGTACAAGGAGTGCAGAGTCACACGAGGGACTGGGGCATCTATCAGAAAGAACAGCTTTAACGTATGCTGCAAATATAAAGCTCCTGCTCCTCCTGTTAAAAATACTTGTGGAGTCACATACTCCAAACACAATGTTTGACTCGGGGTAGGGAGTAGGGATAGTTTTTTATGAGCAGGGATAGTTTTTATGAAATGTTTTTTTCCGTTGTGGCCTGCTGCGGTGTCATTTAGCCATCTTGTCTGGAAGTCATATAACAGTAGGCGTCTTGAAATTAATCCCTACCATGCAAATAGGAAATCATCCCGTAACACAAATGAGAATCAATATCCTATTTCTTATATTCACAGAAAGAAGAATAGAAAACCGTGTTCTGTCAATAATGTTATCAATAGTTAGACCTTGCAGCACTCAGAAGTGTGCTGTTGGTACTGACCTGCCGTACGATCTCAACAGTTTGGTCTCACTGTGTAAACAGGAGATGAGAAATGAAATCCTGAGATAAAAGGAAAAGCAAAGATGTAAAAAACACATAATTTCTAACTTAAGGAAATGTGATAGCTTGATGTGAAGGCATTGCAGATTTGGATAGACATGGGCTGAACGAGGAGCATAAGAAAGGATGAAGAGGGAGAAATTGCCACTTAAGGAAGAAGAGAATTGAGGGCAGGTAAAGCTTTTTAAAAATCAGCAGTGTCCCAGTTAAGGACAGCGTATAACTCTGTGTCTGCTAATTTGAATATTTTCTTCAAAAGAGCTTGCATTATTTAATGTCAAGCTGACTTTTTTAATAGCTGCTTACATTGTGTTGCATGATTTGTTAGCTGTAACTCCTTTGTTAGTTAAAAATTGCCTGGGACTGATCTTCTCAATAGACAAACTTTGAGAAGAGTGCAGAACTCTGGGCAAGCAGTCTTAGAACCAGGTGAGAATTTTGTGGGGCTGATTTTCCCTCTTTAGGGACAACGCTGGAAGGTGTAACAAGGACTTTCTGTCAGCACCTAGGCTTTGGAAAATCATCCCGCAGTGATATTTCTTCCCCAGGGTAAGCATGGCAAACAAATGGACTATGGCCATTTACAGGAGTCTCATGGGAACACAAGCTGGTGCCCTTTGGAAGAAAAGCAGTTGTTTTATGTTGCTTTTGCAGTTCATAAAATGCTTACTAATGCCATCTTCGGAGGTAAAAATACATAATTTGTTTCCGTTTTTTGTATCCATACAGTATCTTGTACACTAGATGGAAAACTGCCAGCATAAAAGAAGGAGAGAACAACTGCCTATATATATATTTAGACCTGACTGATGTCTTTTGGGTCAGATTGAATGCTTCTGAAAGGAGGAGGGAAAGGCTGCTACCCTCAAGGAAGGTGTCATAGAATCATAGAATAGTTTGGGTTGGAAGAGACCTTCAAGGTCATCTAGGCCAACTCCCCTGTGCAATGAGCAGGGACATCTTCAACTAGATCAGGTTGCTCAGAGCCCCATACAACCTGACCTTGATCCAGCTGGAGCAGGTTCTGGAGAGTAATGAAGAGGAGGAAGTCGGGGAGAGAGACAGAAGCTGCAGTGCAGGTAGAGGTGGGCCTGCCTCCAGCAGAAATCTGTCCTCAGTGGCTACTTCTGTACCACTTTGTCCACAGGTCAGCACCTAGACATGATTCGAAGCTGACCCTCAGTCTGGAGCAGCTCTGTTGTGGAGACACCCAAGGGTGAGATGTCAGATGACCGGTGAGCAGAATGGGCAGTTGGAGTTTGATGCTCAGGCTTGCTTCTTGGTTTTCCTTCTGTTCACTGGCGTGGACATGTCTCAAGAGTAATGGGTAAATAAAAGGTTGTTTTTTAGGGAACTGAAGCTGTACAAGTTTATGCAAATACCAATTTGCTAGTGCTGTTATTTAGAAGAAGTTATTCTAAATGATTTATTAGTCCTTGGAGGAGAATATGTGGATATTTTTCTCCCTAGGAAGCTGCTGAAGATTGGTGGGTTGGCAATAATGATGGTCCAGAGGAAAGAACAGTTCCTGCATGGGCAGAGTTATGGGCTAGATTTGGTTTTGAGTTTTTTAAATAGTGTCAATTGGCAACAAACCATCTTGGATTCTTGTGCGCAGATACACTGCGTAAGGTCCTATTTTTGTGTTTTAATAAAATACAACTTCAGAGACCAAAAGCTGTAGTTTGGGAGATTCTTTTCTTCCTCTTTCTCTTCTTTATTTATTTATTTTATATGTTATTTATTTAATTTCTGTGTCGGAGACATGGACAGTGGGATAGAGTGCACCTTCAGCAAGTTTGCCGACAACACCAAGCTCGGTGGTGCGGTCAACATGCTGGAGGGAAGGGATGCCATCCAGAGGGACCTGGACACGCTTGAGAGGTGGGCTAGTGCAAATCNTTGGAAAGGGCCCAGTGGAGGGCCACGAAGATGATCAGAGGGATGGAGCACCTCTCCTATGAAGACAGGCTGAGAGAGCTGGGCTTGTTCAGCCTGGAGAATAGAAGGCTCTGGGGAGACCTTATAGCAGCCTTCCAGTATCTGAAAGAGAAGCTGGAGAGGGACTCTTTGTCAGGAAGTGTAGTGACAGGACAAGGGGGAATGTTTTTAAACTGAAAGAGGGAAGATTTAGATTAGATACTAGAAAGAAATTCTTTACTGTGAGAGTGGTGAGACACTGGAACACGTTGCACAGGGAAGTTGTGGATGCTCCATCCCTGGAAGTGTTTCAGACCAGGCTGGATGGGGCTTTGAGCAACCTGCTCTAATGGGAGGTGTCTTCTTTACCATAATAATTCTGGTGCAGCAATTCACATGTTAATACCTACCTTTGAGGTATATGGTAGCAGTATCTAAAGTCCCACTATTCACAAATCAGTCTGCATTCTTTGAACAATCTGATTATGTTCCCCATCCCTTGGGAGCATCCTCGTGCTGCTTCCAGGACTCTGGAACAACTGGTGAGAGGTGAAAGTCTGATGGTACTCAGGCCACTCAATCAGTAGTACACACATGATGTCTGAAGGAATCTGGAATGTTATGACTCTGCTTCTCACTTCTACTTCTATTAAAAAGCGAAGGAAAGAAGATATGGCTGAGCTAGTTTTCTGTTGTTTTTAAAGATTTACATAATTTGCATAGATTGGTTGGGTTTTTTTTCGTGGGAGATGGGGAAGAATGCATAGATCCTTAACATGCCACATAAGCCATATTAGAGCATTGCTGTGGCAGGTGGTTCTTTTTACATAGTTTGTAGGGCTGTGGAGGTACTACAGTAGCAGTTATAGTAGGTTAAAATTATTGATTAGCATTTTATTGTATCATTAAAACTGTTTGAAAAATAGTGCAAAAGGCAGAGGTTAAACTGCTACCTATAGACAGAGTGCCGTTACGCTGTGCTGGTTGAGAAGTCAACATCAGTACATCTGAAAAAGAAAAGGTATGCTTGCAGATGGCGGGTTACTTTGCTTATTGTAAATCACAGAAGATTCTAAATAAGTTTGTGTTGAGTGAAACTCATGTGGACATATATTAGGATCTACTTTTTCAACAAAAGGAATAAAATGAAATACATATAGGCTGTTGAGATACTGGCGCTACTCTGCGTTGATGGCTTAATAGATAAGATAGGCCCTGAAATTGTATTTTTTTCCTGACCCAACCATATGCATTAGTTGTCAACAAAGACATGAAGATCTCTTTTTACGTACAGTCATTTGCTGACCAGAAAGAGACCAGAAATAGAAGTTGGAGACTGGCAACAATGATAAATAGGCCTTGGAAAACCTTCCATATAAAGCAAGATCGAGAAGATTGGCACTTTTCAACTTTTTCCACTTAGAACTATATGCAGAATACTAGCCTTTATGAGGAAAGGGAATTGTGTGTTCTGTCTACCCTTTTTGACGGAAGAGTAAAGTCTGTGTAACAAAGTCAAAAAACCTCAAGTATGTAAGAAGTTCTTTTTAGATGGTGTGTCATTACTTTATGCAGTAAACTGACAAAAATATCTGAGCAATGAGAAGATGCTGATACTTCTACAACAGAAGATGAGACGCTTAAATTTAATATATGCATGCAGTTTATAAATTAATTCAGTATTTTTTTAAGCCCTTTCTGCTATAAATCCTTGAGCTGCAAAATACAAGCAATCTAGATGGAACAACTGAAAAAAACCCACTTTTTCAATCCAGAATAGTCCACTGACTAATTTCTTGCACCTTCTGTCCAACCATCTGCTATAGGCTAATGAACAGACAGCGTGCTGGATCGGATGAAGCACTTGTATGAGCTATTTTGATAGCCCCCGTGTTCCTTTCAGTGGGAACTCTGTGGCTAATGAAGCTTAGAGTTAAATTTTTAAGGGCGGGGGCGGGCAATGTGTTCTCGCTATGAGCTTCCTCACTGCAGGGTGCTGTTGACAGAGAGGGGTGACAAACCCACATTGCTGTTTTCGAAGCATGTTTCAATGTTTTCTGAGAAGCCTTCATTTAGCAGACAAACATCTCGGTAACCTCTGTCACGTGCCCATGGGAAGTAATGACTGAGTTAGGAGGAGTGCAGAGTCGTGCCTGTTTTGGGCTGGGGGGACCTGCATAATTCCAAACGTCATACACCGATCACTCTGGCATACAGAACAGATACCAGTGCTGGAGCTACAGCCTCGCTAGAAAAAATACCAGCTTCTTTGTGGGATGTACCCAGGATCTCTGTCTCTGAGGAGGAACCACCATCACCTCTTAAGAGCTTCTTCCTTCTGCAGTTGTGGACGTGATAATACACAAATAATTTTCTCTGCTGGTGGCAGACACAGATGTTGTGTTTGAAGCTGTAGACAGACCAGCAGAGAAAGTATGTATGTATTTATTTCTTTCCAACGTATGTCCTTTTGAAGCTTTCTTAAGTGTGCTTCATAGGATTATTTGTGAGGGATCCAATTTTACTTTATAACTTAATCATTCTTGCATTTGTCAGGATTAAAAAAGAGGTTGCTGGTGCCATTTGGCCACTGGTTAGTGATTTCCTAGGACTAGTGCTGAAGTATGAGCTGCTTCAGAGGTCCAATACCAACGACAGTAGGGTGGAAGTGACCAGTGTTCTGGTGTGTTACCATCAGAGTTGTCAGCACTGCTGATGGCTTTCCGGTCTCTAGACCTGCTCATGATCAAAGCAGAAGGATGTCACTGAATACTGGCAGGATGCTCCAAGGACAGAAGAGTGGACAGAGCAGTGACACAAAGGATGCTCTGGAAATATAAAGTAAATCCTCTTCCTCACTAAGGATAGCAGTAGCCAGCCAGGATGATCCATTTTGGAAAAATAGTAGCCTTACCTGCCACTATGTGAACCACTCATTACTTTCCTGGGCATGTGCATAGAAAGACTCAGTTCCACAAGGTGCTGAGTCACAAAAAAGCTAAACATAGAGAACTAAACACTTGTAATCCCAAGTGGTCCAAAGCAGTTCGCTTTCAGGCAGGTTAGAAGGTCATCTTTTTTCTGCCTTCTGCTCTCAAAGATCAGTAAAAAGCTTTTTTGATACAAGAAAAGGGGACAAAGACATCGGTCAAAGCAGCACTGAAATAATGAGTCTACTGACATTCTTTCAGGTGACAGATAGGCAGAATTGGTCCAACAGTGCAACTCATACTTCTGAAGTACTTTGTAGAGAAAGCTCAGGGATGTGAAATTTGTATCATAGGGCCTTCACCTTAAAGGTAAAATGACATTTAAAAAATTGCAATATGGTACCTCTGTTTTTGCCCGCTAAACCAGTGTTACAAGCAGTTGGACCGAATCCATGTTGGTCTATCAATAAAGTGGATTCCTTACTGGGATCTTCTGCTAAACTATGTTTTCTGTCTTTTAGACAATAATATTTGGCTCATCATTACTGGCGTTTTACATGTAGATCATAGAATCGTAGAATGGTTTGGCTTGGAAGGGACCTTAAAGATCATCTAGTTCCAGTCCTCCTGCCATGGGCAGGGACACCTCCTGCTAGACCTGCTCAAAGCCCCATCAACATCGTGTTACGTGATCAACAACACAATTCTTTTCTTTTGTCTGGTTATTTATTTATTATTTTTTTTATGAAGAGTTGTAGTCTGAGCATGCCCAGGTGTTCCTCAACACCACAGACATACTGTGGGCTTCTTTGCTAGCATGAATTTTGCTAAATCAATTGTGCCACTGCAAGAAAACCCACAATATGAAAAACGATCATGGTCAAATAGGACCATGTTCCAATAGGAACAGTCTGTGCATTAGACCCACATGCTATGTGTTAATAACCAAACTTTGGAGCTAGTTAATTTTTTGCACAATCTGATATTTGGCCTGTTGTCTTTGATGTAGTTAATGAACATCCCTAATATAGTAAGTTATACATAGATAGAAAAAAAACCTCAGAAAAAGAGCTATGGGTCTGTTATTCATAGATCAACCTATTTCAGTCCACGTTTTCTGCCCTAACATAGCTTGAGTGACTTTATGTTTTCAGTGTGCATACTTTCAATAAGCCAACCAAATTCGTCTACACAGCTCTCAAAGAAGGCAAGAGCTATTGCAGCTCATTTGTTGTTCTTGATGTATAGCTGTGCATAAATCTGTAGAAGTTTAAAGCACGTTTGGGGACTTCCTGTACTTAACATTACTGGGTTATGATCTCCATTTCATAACTGAAAAGGCTTCTGACATCTCTATGTAAATACTTACTTTTATTCTTTTATTTGTGGCTGTATAAATTAAACCCAGAAATTAAAGTTGCTAATCACAGGCATTCTGGTCTCTAGCTAGGGTATAATATTGTATAATGCAATTCTATAGGCAGTGTATTTAATTTTTACACAAAATATAACAAAATTATCTAAGATTGATCTGTTTGAATTTATTTTTTTTTTCTTCTCTCTGCCTCTCTCTTTACCATCATAGATGCTTTAATAGCATTTCAGTTTCCTGAAGCATGTCCAACTTGCTTCAGTATTTGTGGGGACACACACACAGAGGACAGATTTAAGGGTCTTAAATAGGTTTTCTGTCCCAAACAAGACCATGCAAAGGGTAACTGTAGTTTACCTGTGTGAGAGCTGTATCCTCCTCAGCTGACACCTGGGGACCAGGATTTGATGCAGCATCTCAAGCAGCACCAGACACTTGTGTGTGGGCAATTGAATCAAGCCCTTTCTGCCATATTAGCAGCTGTAAAACTGTTACAGTGTCTCAGAGTTGTAAAATCCCATTAATTTCTGAAATAAGTCCTCAGAAATATCTTGAAAAATATTAAGATCAAAAATTTTGTAGCATTAGACGCTTTTAATGAGACTCATTAAATGAACTTTCAAGATACTGGCTGCCATACTATAATTCTTTTACATTTGTTTGTATCCTCACTGCTGCTGGAAGGAGCAGTCCCACTCAACATCACTGAGTGCATTAAACTCTAATAGCAATCTGGGACGGATCCAGTCTATTATGGCAAGTATTCTTTTCGATCAAAGACATCTTAAAATTTGGACTGTAGTCATATCTATCTTTGAATAGATAGTGTAGCTATTTTTAATTAAGTTTGAACTATTTTATTTTGATTAAAGTTCTGTTTAGTCTTAGCAGTCAGAAGCAGTAGGTTCTGCATCCAGTAACCATCTGGCCTTTTTTGTTTTCAGTTTAAAAGATTTGAAAACTGTTTGTATGTCAATGTGCACAGTGTGGATTGTGGCAGGACGCATGGGTGGGTCATTAATCTAGAATTTTTTTATAAGGATGGAAAATAAATCCACTCTAGCTTGCTTTATTTGACCTGACACTTCTGGATATCAGCTGTAGAATATTGCTGTAGAGTTTGAAGAAAAGAATGCCAATGGTGAGTCTTCATCCTGCTACGTATGGTTCAGAAAGCCCTATGGATTGTTGCTGGCCAGATATGTTCGGTGGGCAAGTGACCCTTTCTAGTATAGTCTTATTTAATATTCATCATTGGAGTTTGACCACTTAAACAAAGAAATTATTGAGACCCAGCTGGTGGTCGAAATGAAAGATAAAAAACATAACATTTTTTACATAACAATGTCAATATACCTGAGTTTGTTCAAGGAAAGATTTTTCAAGTACCAGTTTATTTTATTTGCTCTTACTTTAAATATTTTCTTCTCTAAAGAAGTATTTTCCATATTTTTTTAATTAACTTGATCTAAGTTTTATGACAAAGCTTAACAATAAGGTCTCATTTCAGGATGTGATAGTTTTCAGTACTTTCAGCAGAAATTTGTTAGTATTTTGGGTTCCTGTGGTTAGGCTTTTATAAAAAAAATCCTGCTTACTTTAATACTTTACCATTATAATTTAATTAGGAAGTATAATTTGTGTAGGTAGGCTTACAGTGTTTTCCTTTTGGATCAAAGTTAGAATAGGAGTCTACCCAATTGTGAATTCAAGCTCTGGATCCTTATTGTCTTAATTTTATGCCAATTAAAGTCAATTAATGCAAGATGTATTTTAGTCATGCTCGGTTTTGGAGTTGTTCATAGCTTGTATTTAGGAAAGTGACTGAAGTTCGAGGAAGAAAACTTACTCCTGGATGTAGTATCCATCTAATGAGTGGTACCAAATGCCAAGAGCGGATGCAGTGTCCCTGTCACAGTGATTAGCTTTGTGCCCTCTGTTTGTCAGGTGAGCTTGGCTGATTGTGAGACCATCTCTTCAAGCTATTGTAGTCAGAGCAAAAGATTGTTTTGTTGGGGTTTTTTCCCTTGGATCAAGAGCGCTGGAGAACCACAGGAAAAAGGGGTGAAGAAAAAGTGAATTAAACCGAAAGAAGAGAGCAATTAGAAAGAAGAAACTCGCTGGAAAGGAAAAATAGCTGGGCCAAAAGCTGCTATAAAAAGATGCGTTTACTTTGAGAAGATGGAAAATGATGGAAAACATGGACAAGGGGAAAGAAAACATTCAAATATAAATGTATCTTCTGGAAATTGTATAGTACCAAGAAGCCTGTTAGATATGAAGCCATCTTTCAGTTAAGCTACTTGCTGAAAACAAGCAATTTAGTTCTAAAGCTTAATAATGATTTTAAAATCTATAGTTTTTGACAGGCAGACTCGTAATTCTTGTAAGGACCATAGGACAGGTAGTGCAGTCAGACATTGAATTCCATTCTGAATTTTGCTGGTGGTAATGCAAAGCTACATACTTGTACTTAGCAGTAAAAGAGGAGCTAACTAGTTCTTGGAAAAGTTACTGCGATCGCTGTTGCTAAGCAAGGGAAAGTTTATCGCTATCCTAGAAAGTGTATGGGTTCATGGTGTAATAAGAGAGACATGGTTCATGTCTACATTCACAGTGTAATAAGTAGAATATCAAGCAATTCAACAGCTAAATCTAATACTAGTTTACAGATTCACTGATTAAGGCTAGGAAGTGAAGAAGAGTGTTGCCATGGTGAAGTCTATATGAACAAAAAGAACGAGCTAGTGAATAATTGATACACATCTAAGATTAGAAACGATCATTTACAGTGTGCTCTTTGATATTCATGCATGCTTTTTACTTTAAAAAGCCCTCAGAGAAAAACATATTAGCATAGACTGTGATGGGTTTTTCCATAAACTTTTAAGCCAAGTACCGATGGCTTGTGTGTGCAAGAACACACAAATGTACAGTTACTGCCGGGCTAAGATTGAGAATTCACGCATAAGCCAACAAGTTAAAAAATGGAAGGCTTTGAGCATGGAAGGTATTTGGCCAGGCTGCTGCTTTTCTTAAAAATATAACAGAAATAAATAAGAATGTGTGTCGTAAGATTCAGTAAGACAAGTTGTTACCTTGTGCCTGCGTGCTTGCCTACTTCTGGTTTTAGTCATATGAAATAGCTCTTAATTTATTATTTTTAAAGCTTTAGTTTAGAAGTAATCTAGTAAGGTGTCCTAGGCTATCTTGAATTAAGGAATAATACTTACAAGTGTCCTGATAAAGCTTAAAGACACACTTTTTCAAAACAGCTAAAAATGTGACTGCTGTTGCAAAGGTATCTCGGAGTAAAGTAACGGAAAGCTATTTTCTGGGATAAACATTGTAGATCTTCTGGAACAAAGAACTGCAGGCATCATGCCTTTATAAACAGTTTTGCTTAATAAATGTGTTGTTTATTTTTATAAATGTATGATGGAAATCAGTGAACATACACAATAGATTCAAATATAGCGCAGCTGCCCTGTAGCGAACTTTGCTTGTCATAAATTCCTTTTTAGCAATCCCAGTAGCAAGAGCTATTTTTCATTATTAATTAGCCCCATTAAAATAAATAAAATACATGCAGTTGGCTCGCACGCAACAGTCCTGAGGTTGAGGGTGCTGTTTTTTCTGCTTGCAAGCTGAATTAAATTATTTAGGGGAAAAAAAATTGACTGATATGAAGTAATCTCTGTATATGTATTTTGTGCTTAATTTCAAATATTTTTTTCACTCTTCTAACGCCTCAAGTTTGCAAACCATTTCATAGTAAATGGCCTGTTAAAGCAAACATCCCATCGTGTTCTTTAGGGTAAGTTATTATAAGCAGGTTATTACCGTATATATAGAACTTTAAAAATGATAAATTGGAACAAATCAAAATTTATTCAATAGTTACTGTGAAATAATAATGGCAAATATCAAAGGGTAGAATTGAGATGTGCCTCACAGAAGGATGGCAAATATCAGCATCAGATCCGATGTTAGTTAATTTACTGCCTAGAATAAGTAGGGAGTAGCTTACAGCACATAACAACAAGTTCAGATTTATAGTACATGATGAGGCACTTGATTTCCTCCATTAACTTCTAAAGCTGTACAGGCTTCCTGTGCTTTTTTCTGCTTAAAAATAGGCAAACAGCCACTCATGATTATAAATGTATCAAGAATGCAAGCTGAGAAGAAAAGTAGAGGGGTTGGCTTAAATATAGTAAGGATAGAAATCATAGAGGCATTAGTTATGTATAAAAGTGATCAGCATATTTGTCAGTGGGTTTGTAGTCTGCCTAAATATTACTGTTTCTCACAGATAGATGTATTTAAAGATTGAGTTTTCAGATTTGATTTTTGTTGTCTGTACCAGACCTGAATCAAATGTAAAGCTTGCATCAGTGTGTTACACATTCATGGCTTTATACAGACCAACCATGGTCTATGTCAAAGAAACTGTATTCAAAACTTGATTGTTTTTCATGCTTGTATTATATGCAGAATGCTTTAGCAACGCATTCGTGCCGAACAGGAAAGAGGCCTTGGTGGTGTGTCTAAAGCAGTGATCCATGTGTATGTACTACTATTATTTTGTGGTGTCCTCTTCAAGATGATCTTGATGTCGTTTGGTAGAATGGTTGCTTTTCTTAGTGCATTCCTCAGTCAACATTAGGTATTAGAAAACATCATTATTAATTGCAAAAGATAATAGGGTTTTCCAGTACATGGAACGTCTCAAATATACATGTCACTGGGGAACGTGAGATTTTTAACTGTACCTTTGAGAAAAGACTTGTGAAGTTTATTTTTGAGAGAGGATGGGGTTTGAGCTGAGCAGTTAAAATAGAAAACGATACAGATCAAAAGCTATTAACAGTAAATAACCTCAAAATTAAAAACCACTTGTCTTCCAGCATGGCCCCATCATTAACGAGAGACTCTTCAGTGAAAGTTGGTCCTTGCCTTCCTATTCATCCCTTTGAAATGAAAGTTAGAGGGCTCCAAGATTTCCTTCTGGATGTTGGACTTGGCATTTCCTTGGGTGCTTCACAGAGCTGGGGCCATGGTGTTGGCAGGGGAGGTGCACTTTCTGTGACCTGTCCTACACTTAAGTTGTGGAGCTCTGCTGAGTGGAGCTGCTGTGGGCTGGGTTTTGAGGTCTACCGGTCAGTTGAAATTGTGTTATGAAATTAAACACAGTGAAGGAAAGCTGTGTTATTGCACAAACACTCTAGAGACAGTTCTTTTCCTTATTTAGCTTTTCAGAAATTTTGAAGTAACGTCTTGGAAAAAATGGATGGCATCAAAGTCTGTCTGTTTCTAAGCACAGGCCTTCAAAAAAGTCAAAGGAGGGTATTTTCTCTTTCAGAGATAGCGAAGGGTTAAGCCTGTATCTCAGGTACCAGGTATTGCAGCTACCTGGTATTTGCTGCTTTTCTGTTGTATTTCCGTGGAATTTAGGGGATTTTTGGTTTGTTTTATTCCGCTCCCCACTCCGGCTTTGCCATACTTCCTATAAGGGTTGCTAAGCATCAGTGGATGAATTCTTTATATGTTAACTATCTGTATTTACATATGGGAGAACATTCAAATTGCATGCATTTGTTTGCATTACTTCTTTGTAAGTGGTTTCTTGCAGAAAAGCAGGTGTATTGCAGAGCACAGATGTTCTCAAGTTTCTCTTCTGGTACTTGAAACTATACTACTAGTTTTCCCATCTGTATTTTACTTTTTCCCACCTGTATTTTACTAGGGTGATAGACGCTTGTCAGAGGCTTCAGTGTGAGAGACAAAGAGGTTTGGTTCTTCCTCCAAGCACAGCAGAGAAGAATGAATGCATCCAGGGCTCTGCTCACTGTTAATACTTTTAAGAAAAGGTTGTTTAGTCGAGATGGATGTTCATCTTGTCTCGTTAGCTTAAGTTTTGAATAAAGTGCTCTCTGCTTTAATTCTGAAGCAGTTCGCTGGCAGCACGATTAACAGTGGTGCATTGTACGACTGAAGAAGGCAATATGGATTGCAAGTATAAAGGCACCCTTACAGATACTGTCTGAATTGTTTAGTTTTCCTTAAATAATCTTTTGAATAATTTTGCAACTGAAGGTCTTCTCTTAATATGCCCTATTGTTTTGCCAGTCTTCATGATTTTTACTCAGATTTCAGGTTTGGGATTGTCATACACGTAGCAGCTAGAAAGTGCAATCTATTAATCAGGACTCTGTTATTATCAAGTTTGGGCACCTGGAGTTTGGTTTTGTGGGGGGGTTTTTGGCAACTTTGTTATTTTTAGGAACTTTGTCCCTAATAGTTGAAATTTTTTCACTTCACATTGGGATTAGTATTTCTTTTTTGTCTCTTTTTTTGCATTAAATATGTTAATAAGCAAGTGGGTGGCAAACTGATTGGTGTTCCAAACTAAAAGAAGTTACTTACATGTTACTTCTTTTAGTCTTTCTTCTTAATTATTCGTTCTGAAGGCCTTTATGTATAGAGGCATAGCAGATGGATAAGTCGGTGGTGAGTCAATAGGAGGCCTTGCTTGGTTGTTATTTAGATTCATTATTTGATTTCTACTTTTTTAACATATAATAATAAATAATTACTTGAGATGGCAATAGAAAAAAAAATTATGCTGTGCTACAGAATTTGTCTATTAATTTTACAAAGGAAATTTAAACTAAAGATACAGCTAATAACATATAACATGAAGGGAAGGTACTAGTTGAAGTGGGTGTTTTATTTGTTTTTTTGTTCCTAAGCTGCTTAGCTGGGGAAAAAAATTATGCAGATGATGGCAGAAAAATATACATAGATGATGGTAAGAAACAGCTCCCTGGAAAATAGATCTCTGTTCTACCATTTTTGATGCCTGCCTTTCAAAATTTTCTCCCTTCTCGTGCCTGCAAGAAAAGGTGAAAAAGTTCAGGTCTGTCTTTTTCAGGATGCTTTGTACAAATCGTGTAAGAGTTTCATCCAGAGTTTATTTATTGAAAGTTGCAGTGTTTGGGTCACTAAAGCTGCTTGCATATCTGGGTAATCAAAAACAAGAGTGGGGAGGGAGATCAGAAAAAGGAAAACTATTTCATGAAATGCCAAATCAGAGATCAAATTTAATTAAAACTCGCCAAACAAAAGTCGAAGTTCCTATCTGAAAACTATCGCAGGCAGCCACATCACAGAAGCCTACTAAAATAAACAGAAGGGGGTTTGGCCCCATTTAAAAATCTGAGTTTTTTTTATAAGAGGGTCATTTTTCATATTTGTTTTCAAAGGCAAAGGCACCACTATCTCCATTTACCTTCCTTTTTAGTCATGTGTAGAAAACTCCTTATCTTTAAAGCAGTAAAGTATTTTCCCCTTGTTACTTTGACTCCCCAAGCAGCAAGGCCGTGGTTATGGGATCACTTTCACCAGGATGAAGTTGGTGCTGATGCAGGAAAATGAGATCCCTTCGTCCTACATCCCGCTCTGTCCCGCCAGCTCTTTTGTGTTCACTGTGCTCAAGTCTTCCAAACAAAAGTTATTGTGAAGCAGAGGGGAGGTTGTTGGGTTTTTTTTTGTTTCTTGGGAGTTCTTTAAAATCCTCTATCTCAATCATTTGTGCCTTTTAAAATACCATCTAATTCTGTGCTTTTCACTTTTGAAATCCTTGACAAATACAAGTTATTCGAGACTTGTGGGTAGTTTTGAGGTGAAATTTATGTAGAACTCTTGTGCTTTAAAAAGTTCTCTTATAAAAAAAATATCCAGAGACATGAGGATGTAAAACTAGAATGGGATGGCTTTTATTCATATTAATTTTCAAAGTTTTCATCAATGTTGAGCTGTCTGGAGAGCCAGCATGGAGCTGCCAGTGATCATAGTGGGAGGCAAAAGTCCACATACTGTCACCCTGCCAGCAAACGAAGTTGAGCCTGGACTTCACTTACGAATTTTTAATAGTTGAGGTGTTTGTTTTCTATCACTATCTTCATATCTACTCGTGAGTTGAGTAAATGTTTTTAGAACCATAGAATGTTGATTGGCAGACTGCCTTTACTAATAGTATGTGGGCATAGAGAGAGTTGGTAAGATGAACATTTTGTCACAAAATAGATAAAGATTAAAGAGACACATGACCCTATGTATGTTTGGTAAGATGTGGCAAAGTGAGCTCTAGGGGACTGTATAATAACACATGATAGAGGGTGTACTAGTATAAAAATATCAAATGTATGAGTTGGAAGGGAACTTAAAGATCATCCAGTCCCAACCCCCCTGCCATGGGCAGGGACACCTCCCACTAGAGCAGGTTGCTCAAAGCCCCATCCAGCCTGGCCTTGAACACTTCCAGGGATGGGGCATCCACAACTTTTCTGGCAACCTGTTCCGGTGCCTCACCACCCTCACAGGAAAGAATTTCTTTCTAGTATCTAATCTAAATCTCCCCCCTTTCAATTTAAAACCATTACCCCTCATCCTATCGCTACACTCCCTGACAAAGAGTGACACTCCCCATCTCTCTTGTAGATACTGGATACTCAGATACTGGAAGGCTGAAATAAGGTCTTCCCAGAGCCTTCTCTTCTCCGGCTGAACAGTCCCAACTCTCTTAGCCTGTCTTCATAGGGGAGGTGCTCCAGCCCTCTTCGTGGCCCTCTGCTGGACCTGTTCCAACAGGTCCATGTCCTTCCTGTGCTGAGGACTCCAGAGCTGGAGGACACAGTACTCCAAGTGGGGTCTCTCAAGAGCAGAGGGGTAGAATCACCTCCGTTTCAGAGCATCTCAGTCTCTTCATTTAGTAAATGCGTTTAGCGCGTGTACTTGCTGTGTAAAGCAACATAGTGACCACAAAAAAGCTTCTGTATTAGGGACCAGTATGTTGGGGTGAGAGTTGAAGTACAAAGTCTAATGAGTTGTCTTTGAGAGCAGGATGGGAAAGCGTGAGGACCGGAGCTGTATGTACGTTGTGTGCTGTATCATGCCGAAGCACTCACGGTGCCTTTCTGAGCTGTTTGCACGGCTTCAGAGCTGCAGATAAATCAGCTCTGGCCAGCAAAACCAAAGGAGAAGTGCAGTTCGTTGAGGAGATGCAGGTGACTGATAGAGCTCAGCTCCTTCCAGCGCTCAAACCAAAAGCTTCCCCCTGTGCTGTGCAGCACAAGCTGGTCTGAAGCAGGTGTGGATGTTGCTGGTACGGCAACGTGCTCCATGGACTGGCTGAGTGCATCCCCGCTGCCCCGGGGAGTAATTTCTCCCCTCGGCATGAAATACTTGAAAAAGTGAAAAAATTCAAGTTCTGTATGAATATAAATGGATAACTTCCCCAGCTAAGTTTATTCCCACTGCAGTACTTCATCAGTTTCTCAGCAAGTATAGGAAGGGAAAGGCTTTTGAATTGGGGAGGGGAGGAAATCATTAAATGGAATAATTTTTATGATCAATAAATTGATACATAGTCAAATATGTTTTTTGTTTGGTTTTTTTTTTCCTCATTCACTAATGTTTGAAGTACTGGTTTCTTTGATTCTTTCACAGAATATTTATTTATAATCTTCAAAACCAATGTATTTTATGTTCTAATTTTGCATGCTTTTAACCAGCACGACCTTAGTGAATGAAATTAATAAAGTTAATTTTATTCCTAAAACTCAGTCAACAGTAATTTCAACATCTGCCTTCACTTTTTTTTCCAATTTGATATCTCAGCATAAAGATGCTAATACTGAACCTTTCTCTGTCAGTATTCAAATTATCCAGCTATTTTATCTGCATTTTTTTTAACAATAATTTTTTATAACTGAAGACTGTTTCAGTGTTCAGTGGAAAGGGAAGATTAATGCCAGAATAGCAAAGTATGCAGATCCTCTGCAGGGATTAATGTGTTGTCTGCATGAATTATTTCTCTTCATAATCATTATCACGCTATGATCTCAAAATTACTCGTGCCTTTGAGTGGGAAACATTTTACCTGCCTTTTATGCATTCTTCTACCTTGTTTGTTACCTTCTTTGCTTTGCTAAGTTACACGTCTCGTGAAGAAAAGCAATACTTGCCCTTGCACACCCAGTTCCTGCATCTCTTTTCCTTTTTCCCCTCACTTTGGGTTGCAGTGTGTGAGTGGTGCAGTTGCTGTTTTGAACCCCACCCTCAGGGTTGCTAGGCACAGAGCAGCTTCATTGCGCAAGGAACCTGGTACTGAGCAGGCTGCTGCAGCACTATCCGGCCATCTAATGAACCGCCAAGTCTTAAAGGAAATAACTTCAGCCATTTACTGTTTGGAACCAGATCTTTTAAACATGGAAAAAACGAAGCAGTACGTTTGTTTTAAAATAACAAAGCAGCTAAAGAGTAAGAAAGCTTTGCCAGCAGAAACTAGTGCAAAGCAAGAATATAAATGCCTGAAAATATCTGTCAAAGTAGCAACTCCCGAAAATGGATGATAACATCATGCATTGCAAATGCTTGATTGCTGTTTTTCTTTTTTTCATTTTTGAGGTTTAGGGAGGTGGATTCAGTTTGGTTCCATCTCCAGCTCCTGGACTGTTTAGTGAGTGACCTCAAATGAACTGCACAGATTGTGTGAGATAGACTCTGGTTTGTTCTGTGCTATAAATATTTGACTCTGATAATTCAGATGTTGTCATTCAAAATCAAACTGATTTCTCCATCCCTGTTAAGTGGTAAAATATACATTACCCAAAGTAGAAGCATCTGTGTAAATATTTGAAATAGGGTAGTAATGCTTTCTGACAAATATGCTACAAAATTGGTTGGCAAAAGTTTGTGTGCATTTCAGCATGTTCTGGAGATTATTATCTGACCATCATTTTTTATTAGCACCGTCCTAAAGTCAATAAACACAGAAATATTAGCAGAGGATCACGTGAAGCTACGTGTGGGAAAGGGGAAGCAGAGAGCAGAGCCTTGAAGAGTGGTGAGACAGTGGGTATGAATTTCAGGTGAGCAGACAGGATGCTGTGAAAACAAAACTAAGCAGGTGAAAAAACATACAGACCTTAAAGGTGCCAAGTTAAGAGACATCGTTAGGAGCAGGTTTGCAATGGCTGGTGACCTTTCTGAGACTAAATCTTTCCCTGTTGTTAAACTTAAGGTCAGCTAACAAGAGCTCTTTGGATTCTAGTCAGTGTTGGGTTCAGCTGTAAATAGACGAAGCTGGCAGTTACTCGACCATTTGGCTGATGGAAGCAACAAGACAGCTCAGTAAGACCTATTTTGGTCCTGCCTTTCCTTTTCCCGTGGCTTTTTTTGAGTGGTGGCTCAGGGACTGCAAGATGGCCAGACAGCAGGTCTTTGCCTCCTGCTGCACAGCCAGGCACAGAATCACACAGAATCACAGAATGCTATGGGGTTGGAAGGGACCTCTGGAGATCATCTAGTCCAGCCCCCCTGCCAGAGCAGGTCCTCCTAGAGCAGGTTGCACAGAAATGTGTCCAGGTGGGTTTTGAATGTCTCCAGAGATGGAGACTCCACAGCCTCTCTGGGCAGCCTGTTCCAGTGCTCTGCCACCCTCAAAGTGAAGAAGTTCCTCCTCATGTTTAGAAGAAACTTCTTATGTTCAGGTTTGTGCCCATTACTTCTTGTCCTGTCACTGGGCAGCACTGAAAAACAGGCTGCTTTCTGCTGTTCTCGCCTGCCAGAAAAGGACAAGGTGGCCCCAGTAGCCCTCTGGGTGGCTTTTCTCAGAAGCAGCCCCTTACCACCATTACCTCCCCAACACCAGGAGAGCACGGCTGCTTCTCCATCTCGGCCCTGCCACTTCCCCCTCCTCCTTCCCCTCCCGCTCCCCACTGCAGCTCCGCGCCTGCTGAGGCACGGCTGTGAGCCGGCTTTGCAAAGCGGCTGCCGGGCTCGCTGGGATAAGGGCCTTCGCTGCTGGAAATTACACCATCTGGCCATACACCAGGACGCAATATACGGAGTTTATATTTAGATCACCTTGTGTCTGGCATCTGGACTTTTATTTATCTGCATGCTTGATGAGGCGTGGTTCGAGCGCTTTCTTTTCTTTTGTGGGTGATATTTTACGTAATGTACCTACTTGTCAGGTCTCAGTCGCCACAGTGAAAGGTGCTCCATAGGAACAGTTGGGGATTTTTCTTCTGTAGAGCTGTCGTGTCTATTGGTGGGAGCTGCATGTGAGATGCCATTTCTAATTGGTGTCTATTAGAAACATCAGACACAGAGAGGGCTGGTAAAGAGTCCCGTTGTCCTTGTAATTAGACAGATAATTCTGCCCATCTGAAAACGTGGGCTAAGGCATGGCAGGTCCAGCAGTACTAAGTATTCTGATATTAAGCTACGTTGTGCTATATATCTCAAGTTTCTATCAATAGGGATGGGTTGTGGGGTGGTTGGGTTTTTGCTTGGCTTTTTGGGCTTGTTTTGTTGGGTTGTGTTTTTTTTTTTTTTTGCTTTTCACCTGTGTTTTTGTATAAAGGAATCTTTGTCATAACTTAAGGACAAAACAAGTGACACTTAAATGAGTACACAAAGTAACATGCTGCAGGAAGGCCAACAGAGGGTGCTGGAGTGATGCAGCTCTTACCTTCACTAGTTCTTTTGTTTTCCGGAGAACAATGTGTATTTTGACAAACCTTATTTTGGGATGTCTTGCTGTACAGCTGTGGAGTTACCGCATTGTTCGGGAGTTTAATGCCATAATTTTTAACTTTTAAATATGATTTTGTGTTATGAAGATTATTTCAAACTTGCCCGTTAAGCAATAATATTTACAAGAACAATGTGTACTCACTTAGATCAAGTATTAATTTTCTCTACCTCTAAAAATCATGCTTTTTCAGAAGAAAAAGTCAGGCATGGTGGAAGCACCAGTGATCTCTGTGACTTACGCTTCTTGCATTGCAAATATTTTGAGACTGCTGCAACAGGGCACTGTTCTGTGAAAGTCATAGGTTGGTGTAAATAATTCCTGTGTAGAAATAACATGCTTACTGAGAAATGTCTCAAGGAGGATGAAAGAAAAGTTATATGGTGTGTGACAAATCATTGTGCAACACTTTGCAGTTTAATTATATCCATGCTGTACTTCATTTCAGGTTCCTTGTTTTCATCCTTGTTGAAGGTCTCGTTTCTGCTCTGGTTGTAGAGGAGACTGTGCAGTCCAGACTTTATGTGCTGGACTGAAAAGGTGGTGAATGGCTTGGCTGGAAATTGCTTGATTCAGCTTGCCCCTGTTCTTCGAAGTGAAGTATGTCCATGGAAGTCGATATTTACAGTGTTGTCTGAGAGTCTGTTATGGAAAGCACTCCCTTCCTCTCCTCCTGACCCTCCTCCTCCCCTCAAGGCGAAGGGTAATGACTTCAGGCTACCAGAGACTGGAAAATGCAATTTGTCACATGGATATGCAAAATCAGGGGTTTGCTTTTAAGGTGCAGTCTCTGCTTGCTGCGCAGATGTGGTGTATGAAGGACTAAATCCACTCTGTTGTATTGATGATGATAACCAGAAGTATTCCACGTTTCTGGGATTTTCTTTGATGAGTTTAAAACTTGATAACCCATTTTTGTCCAAAAATCTTATACATCCCACAGACATGAGCAGACTTCTCCCTCGGGAGAAGAGGAACTAGAGCAGTTTCAGGAACCTGTCAGATCTACTGTCTGTCACTTTTCCTTTTCTAAAACCAGGAAGTATCTAAACAATGGGGCCTTGTCTTTGTTCAAAGACATGCATCTGAAGTATAGCATACAAAAAGATACTCACATTTGCAGAAAGTTTGAAGGAGCAGATCTAAGCCACGGCTGCTCTGTCTATCTCAGCGACTTATGACTCAGATGCTTTAGTTAGATATTTCTATTAATGTTCAGGAAACGTGAAGTCTTGCATATACATGCAAGAAGAGAATTATCCAGACTTACACTAGTGCTCTTTAGAGTGTGAGCAGAACTAGTGTTGTCTTTTTATGGAAAACAGCTGCAAAGGACTATCCAGAAGGAAAAAGGCACTGAGGAGAGAGAAATAAAAATGTCTAAGTCCTTTAATAGTACATGGTGAAGTGGTAAGGGTGGTTCCTGTTATTAAGGGAAGGGCAGGGAGAAGAAACAGGGTTGTTAAACACTGCCTTATCAGATAGCAGAAAACTGAGTATCATTTGCTAATATTGATGCGGTAAATCTTTTAAGTAAGTACCCTATGAAACATTTAATGGAGCTGAACAGGCCAAGTAGCGCTGGAGTTGGACTGTCCTGTTTGCTGCCATGGGTCTGGAGTATTCAGGTGGAGGTATGCTGTTCAAGAGGCTGCTCTGACAGCACTGTGGTTGTCCAGATGGGTTGTGACTACGTCCTCACAGGTATTCAGTGCTTTAGTTGGACAAGGCCCTGAGCAACTCCGTCTCATATTCAAGTTAGCAAACCTGTTCATGGACCTGCTGGAGCAAATCCAGAGGAGGACCACAAAGATGTTCAGAGGACTGGAGCACTTCTCCTACAAAGACAGGCTGAGAGTTGGGGTTATTCAGCCTGGAGAAGAGAAGGCTTTAGGGAGACGTTATGATAACCTTCCAGTAATTGAGGGGTGCCCACAGGAAATGTGGAGAGAGAGACTTCATCAGGGAGTGTAGTGATAGGAAGAGGGGTAATAGTTTTAAATTGAAACAAAGGAGATTTAGATTGGGTATCAGGAAGAACTTCTTTCCTATGAGGGTGGTGAGACACTGGAACAGGTTGCCCAGAGAAGCTGTGGATGCCCCATCCCTGGAAGTGTTCAAGGCCAGGCTGGATGGGGTTTTGAGCACTTCCTACTGGTCTAGTGGGAGGGGTCCCTGCTTATGGCAGGGGGATGAAAGTAGCTGATCTTTAAGGTCCCTTCCAGCTCTAACCATTCTCTGATTCTGTGAAACAAGGTGTCTTACTCATATCATAGTAGCATCTGGATAATGTAGCATCATCACTCCCCAAACTCACAGAGAACAAACTGAATGTTCAAACTGTCCTCATACTAACAACATTCAAGTTGGGTTTGATAATCCACCATTATGGGCCTCTGGGCAGTATCACGGGACGGTGCTCTCTCTCTGAAGTGCAGTTCCCATGTCTGCTGTCAGGGGTTTTGAACACAGACACAGTGCAGGTGGCAGTCTTGGCTTCAAAGACTTTATGCACATTGGGACCTGCTCAAAACTCTCAGCTGCTTTTCCATCACCACCTTCTAAAACAGCAGTAAAGCCTAGGTCACACTGACAGTAACATGGCATCATATGATGAGCTTGTTGTTCAGAGGAGGAGCACTGGAGACAACTTCTCACTCCTTCAGTACCGTGACCAGGGAATCAAGGGCATAAACCTGATATACAGTAAGAACAGTCCTGCGGTCTAAAAGGCATCTCTGTGCTGGGATTTTGGGGGTCTGCAGAGATTCCAGCCAGTCTTGGTGAGATGTTGCAATCCCCCAGCTTTGTGCTGCCTCCATATAGCGTAAGAGCAAATGTACGTGGCTTGGCTCAAAGAGTGGTCATGGGTAAATAACTTCTGTTTCTGAGTCTGCAGCTGTTATTAGACCAAATTAAAAAACTGGCTGCCAGATTGCCTGCAGTTGCACCAAATAGAAATAAGATGTTTCCTGTTCTAATTGGGACCTTGCAGTTATACCCAAATAGTAGAAGTAGATTCCTGCTCCCAGCGTTTTTATTTTCCAGAGACACCGCTTCTGCTTAAGGAATTACAGCATTAACTCAGTTTTCTACTGTTGCTTATAGTTTCTGACCAGCAATCTCCCCAAAAAAAGTCTAGTTCATATTGTCAGTGTAAAGATGAGTTGTAATTTTACAATGTACATTTTGTGTATAACATTTTCACACTTGTTTTATGTCTTTATCTGAGAGCATGAATTCCTGGTAAGAAAGTATGCAATAATTCTTTTAACAGCATCTATTATGAAATGTTTGGTAGATAAACACAATTTTTAAGGTCACGTTTTAAGACTTGGATTTTGTTTAATCTTTTGTTTAATCTGTGAGCAGTAATATATCACGTTGTCCAGGTGACTGAAGGTTAAGAGGACTGTTATTTTCCCTAGGTAGTTGTGATGGCTCACAAGACAAAACAGTGATCTCCAGGAAGCAGCAAGATAGCATCCTGACTGCTTGCAGTTAACCCCTCTCTGCCTGAACTAGAAAACTGTTATGAAAATTACATCGCAAAATTAAAGCATTGAGAGAGATCACTACTGGAAACTGTCGCTTCGGGGAAAGGTAAGACTTTGCATTAATTACCTAGCCATTGTGGATTTACATGAGATTTTTCTGTTAGAATGACAGTGAATGTTAGGTATGAATGCATTTCTTTATTGGATATATGTGGCAACTATTAGCCTTTTTGTTTAGTAAATAGTCTTTTGCAGGGGTGAAAAATAGAAGACATGCATACTGGGATTTGGAAGCTCATGTATATGCAATTCTTGCTGAAAAGGGTTGTGTGCATGAATGTAAAGATTTGGCAATGACAGGTTTTGGTTTCATACAGCCTCACTTTAAATATGAATTACAAAGCTATGTTAAGACCATCACACGTGACATGAGAGTGTGGACATACTTTACTACAAGTATTTATAGACTCTGTTCCAGTGTTAGTGAAAGCTGTCAAACCGCTACCAGGAGTTGAAGAAACTTGTAGTTTCAACTACTCTGATACAGTGCTAGTGTGGAGTTAAACCCTTCCTGGGACAGACAAAGTTGGCTATATTTGGTTTTGTAAATGCTGATACATGTTGAATGGGTTGCCCAAAGAAGTTTTGTGTGTCTGCTAAGTAAGTGTCTGAAATAGCTGCAATTGCTACTGTGCATTTATAGCGAAAATAGTGAGCAACATGAGTAGAAAGTAATCAGGGTCCTTCCCTTGAACAAAACCAAACCTCTGTGAGAGTGGTGAGGCACTGGAATGGGTTGCCCAAAGAAGTTGTGGATGTCCCATCCCTGGGAGTGTTTAAGACCAGGCTGGATGGGGCTTTGCGCAACCAGGTGTAGTGGGAGGTGTCCCTTCCAACTCTAACCAATCTATGATTTGTTTCCTATTAAAAAAGGTTGGATGGGTTTTAACCTATCATTATCAAGCTGTAGTTAGCTTGTGTAGTTAGTCATATAAAAATAAGATTTCTTGGAATCAATTAATTTTGTCCTGTAATCGGCTGTAAGTCACAGCAACTTATCTTGTTAGCAGTATTTCTCTTGGAGTAATGATTTCCATAGTGCTCCCAGTTTTCTCCACTGAAGAATGGTTCTTTTGCTTTTAAAGACCAGTACTATAAAGGTTCCTGAAAGGGCCTCAGGCTTTTCAATCTGGGTAGGTATTTTTATGTTCTGTGTTGATTGCTTAAATGCAGATTTTTCTCTTTCAGCTTTTCTAGATTTTTGGATGATGTTTTTTAGTACATTGGGACAATTATAATAATACCATTTTTTATTCAGTGCCTGTTTTATTTCGGTGTTGGTGAGGTTTTTTTGTTATCCAAGACAGTGCAGATCAAAACAAGTAGAAGGGTTTATTTATGCTGTAGAGCTCAGAGATGTGTAAATGTGTAATATATATTCTACATCTATATGACCATTATGAAGATGGTGATTTTTCATTGCCTAAATATAAGCTGTTCTGTGCAGCAGAGCTGTGTACATGCATGCTGACATGGAAAGGGCTCCATATGGCTGAGTTTATAAGTTCAGTCTGACTTGTGGTAGGGCTCTAGGACACATCTCCACTCCAGCATGTGTTAGTTCAGCCTGGTGTTCCATAGGAACATGCTGAAATTCCCATGTCAGTTACTGAAGGGTGGAAGGGAGATGCCTAACGCGTATAAAATAATGCGGCCAATAGTAGTCTAAAGCATGGTTACTGGTGCTCTAGACACAAGATTGAGCACGTATCGTTGTGCCACGTGAGCCAGGAGGGAATGTGTGATGGCTCTGGTCTGGAAAAATACAACTGTATGTAATTACAGGCTCTAAGCTGGGAAACAAGAGCACCGTTTCCAAGACTACCTTGCGACTGTAATTCTAAGACCTCCTATGTCCCGGTTAAGCAAACTCAGAAAAGACTGGATTTGACCACTTCTGATCTAGTTTACCTGGTTTGCTGTGCCTTGAAATGACTGCTTATGCTCATACTTTCCTTTTGTGAAGAAGTTTAAGAAGATAAAACCGCACAGCAGTTAAGCTGAGTGAAAATAGTATCTCATGGCAGCCGGCTTCCCGCTCCAATGAATACAAATTTGGTGTATTAGCAGGTGTCTTGTAAGTGTCCTTGGACTCATTTACATGAATATGTAAACATATTCATGGGCTTTTATTTTCTAAAAGAGAGATGAGACCTATTGACATGATGTACTCTAGTGAAATCTCATGTTTAACAGTTTAGAAAAAATCCCAGTGCATGGAGGGGATGATTTAGTTCCATTTAACTAAAACTGTGTTGTTTTTTAATTACACTGGTGGCATATCAGAAAAATTAGCAGTACTAAAGTCTGATGAATGTGGGACCTGTTATCTTTGTATCGGTTTTCTCAGGTTCTGGAGGATGTCGTTTGTTGGCATCAGTGAGAGAATGCTAGGGGAGACCTTATCTGTTGCTACTCATAAACATAACTGCCTTGTTTCCTCTTATTTATTTTAATGTTGCACTATAAATTTATGGTCTTTGATTTATTTGATCGGATGATATTTTAATAGTATATTTGTCATGCTCTAAATTGAACTTCATAATTTCTGCGCCTTTAGCTTTTGGAACTAGTGAATTAAAACCGTCTGTTTCAACCTAACAAGGCATGTGACCAGTTATCTGGCAGTAATCTAGGAATGCAATTAAAAGAGTTGCATTAGGCACTTTGTTTGCCAGCTTAGAGTTTTTAAATTTTGCAAGGTGGAGGCCTCATAGGACATAAAAACTCAATGATTTTATTTTATTTTAGTGTTTTGACTTCATTTTTCAAAGTTTGAGGAACTCCATCACTTCTTTACTCGGTTCATTGTGAAGGCAGTCTTACCTACGAAGCTCCTGATTTTCACTTGGGTTGTGAGAGCAAGCATTGGTTTAATGAGTGTCAAAGGAAAGTGCAGATCCCAGCAGCTGTAAGTTCAGGAAGTTGTTCTCCATTTCGATCTCCCATTTCGGAGACATTTAAGCCTGGTTGTGTGGCAGAGTCCAATTCTATAATTGCCTCAGGTATGTATATATATGGATTATAGGACTCCACAAGCTGGTATTTAAACAGGTTGAAATGATACAGGGCAATAAATGAGAGCTAGGTGTCCAGCAATTGAGATGAAGCATGAATAGATCAGTAGTTTAAAAAACAAAACAAGAAAAAAAACAGAAAAGGAAGAAGTAAAAATAGGTTTGTTTTGTTATTTTTAGGGACTGCTGCTGATTGCATAAAAATCACCAAACTTAAAAGGTCATACTACCAATGTACTACCAATACCTTCCAAACATTTGTTTTAGTCTAGTGCAGAGATTCAAATGGAGACTGACTCTTGGAATTTGGGGGAGGCAATATCTTTTTTCCTAATTAAAAATATCAATGTTCTAGCTTGAAATCTGTTCAGGGGAACGGGTCAGCATCATTCATTATGTTGTAGCCAACAGCATGGATATTGGCTTAAATAAGTTAATAACATTTTAGGTCTGATAAACATAATTTAATATTGTCTAAGACTGGGATTTGTTTTCCTTTTCATGTTAAGGTACTGTAATAGTTCATGAAAGGAGTTTGTCAATATTAAGTCCAGAAGAATCTTTGTAGATATAAGAAGTGTGAGTGTTTAAATAATTTGGGGTTTGCATGTTGGTTTTTTTTTTACTTCCTTAAAAAGAGTAGGGGGGAAATAAGAAAAATAAAAAGTGGGAGACCTGCACCTGGTATTAAGGAAAATATTTTTTGTTTAGGAGTGTGCATAGCATGGAAGACATCATAAATAGACAGAAATTCTTACTGAAACAGCAGACAGTTTAAAATAAATAATAAGTAGAGCAGATACTTTAAAAATAAATATTTAAAAATAATAATATTTTTAAATAAATAACAATAAAGCAGATACTTTAAAAAAATCACAAGACAAACAACAAAATCACAGAAAGTATGCCTTTATTTCCAAAGTAAATATTTTAACGAATACGTTTTTGACACAAGGAACAAGATGTACAAGGAACAGGATGCAATACATATCCAGTACAACATTTTAAACACAATTTAAACTTCCTGTCATTTTTCTTGCTTGTATTTAGATAAAGCTTAAAAGGTTCCACTCAATGCTATTTTGCTTAGATTAAAACAGAAAAGATTTTCCCCATGCCAGTGGCTGATGCGTATGTGTTCCTCCATGTAGTAAAATAGGGTAAAAGGCTTTCAGTCCCCATTCCCCCCTATAGAGAAATGAGCTAAAATGTCCAAAGATACAGATACACTACTTTTTCTCTCAGTGCTGATGGGCTATTTTGGGCCATGTGCTGACCTACTTTTTTTCGTTTCCAGAAAGCAACCTGAAAAATTTTAGCTCGGGCTGCAGAAAGATTTGAATTTCTTTTTCACTGGATTTTTGTACATCTTTTCACATAGATTTGCACATACACACACACGTTGGCTAATGTGGGGCTTGATCTGCAGTAGCAAATCAAGATTGCCAATTTTGGTACAATTTCAGCAATGGTAGCAGCAGAGGTTTGCTGTGAGACACCTGCCTTGAGAGGATTTGACAGGATGACATTTCCAATGTAGTGGTGCCGTTGCTCAGAGTTACATGATAAGATAGAAAGCATTCGATTCCTAATTTTGAATAAATTTGATACCTAAGCAGAAACATCCAAAGTCGCTGTAAGGGTCTCATGATTATATTCTTTTCCAGTTTCTCCAGCATTATCTTAGAAACTGGAAGATAAACCTCCTTTCAGTCATTTACTTTGATTTGGTGCATCTCTTTATTCAGCACTCTGACCATCAAAGACTCTTCAGCCCATTAGTTTGACATTCCCAATCAAAATAATGATGCACAAAGCTTGGGAATTGTATGAACAAATTATGAGGGAACAAATAATGAGAGATGAAGACCTGCTCCCCTGCTGTCTGCTTAGGGCAGAAAAAATTCATCAACATTGTGCTCACCTTTGGGCTCTCCCCAGCAGAGAGCTCTGCTGGTGGGAAAAAATCCTTTTTGGTTTATTGTGCTTCACTCAGGACAACCATAGTGCGGAAGGTCTTGGTGCTGCATTCCTCTGAACTAATCTGTATGAGCATACAAAGGTTGGGCACCCATAAGTCTCAGTAAAAGTTAAGGGGAAAAGACAATTTTCCATATATCCTCAGTAAGGGGAGATCAATTTGGCTTTTCAGGCAGAGATACCTCTCTCTCTCTTAACTATAGATGGAGTTCAGACTTTGGCAACTTAATGTTTGAATGTCTGCAGCTAGGTGAGATAAATCCGGTCCTTTTTATATACTGCACCTAGAGTAGGGGATCTTGTTAATTTATCAGGATGGATGTAATTCTAGTGCGAAGGGCTGGGCAGCGTAAACGAGGCCTCAAAATATGATGAATGGGAGGTCTGAATCTGTCTAGGACTGACAGATTCTTACTTCTCTGGAAAGTACTGTGACTTCAGTACTAACTTCAGCCAACCTGTGGACGTGTTAATTGTATATATTTCTAAGGCATTTGATTTGATACTTCTTTTCTAAAAATTTACATTGTACAACAGAAAGGCTACATACAGTAATTTTAAAAAATCTGGCTCTCAAATTTTCATTTACAGTTGAAGACTGAGGTGAGTTTTAACTCTGTGTGAGAGTTACATTAAGAATCCTACAGATACAAAGCTTCTTAGTAATTTTTTTAAGCCTTGGGATGATGTAAATTTTCACGTTTTAAGTATCCTCTGTAGTCCTACTACTTTCCAGGGTGTCCAGAACTGGTGGGATATGAGTAAATAATGAAGTTAAATCAGCATTACAGCATGATAGTCATGTGTGAATTGCCTAAGGTAAGTGTTCATGATACCCCTGTGAGCCAAGGCCCCTAGTAGTTTCTGCCCTCCCCAGAAATATTTATTACATTTGCATATTCTGCTGCAAGAGCAAAGAGCTGTTTCCCTAATAGTCTGCTCTTTGGAGTTAAGACTTGGAAGGATAGCCCCAAATAATTTTGTCCCTTTAAGAAAGGTAGAAAAGATATGACCAGCACTGTAAAGTGCCATGAGTAGGTCTGATCCTTGCTGTCGTACTGCTTCATTTCCATAACTGAAAGTTGTTCTCAGAGTCACTTTATCAGCTTAATTCGTAGTGCTAACATGGCAGTAGTGCTTACCTACTGAAAAATGTAAGGGCAATGGTTCCTAACACAACCTGATTGAAGGACTTATCTTACTGAAAATAATTAGTTTCTATATTATTACTTCTTCTTGGATGTTTGCATAATTACAGAAGTGTTCAGGGGGGTATTTTTTATCTTTGCCTGTCCTTAGAGACTGGTAACAACTTGACTTCACAGAGATAAACCAGATCATGCTATCTATGCTATCACAGGCATTAGTTCTTCAAATTCCTCTTGAAACTAATCTGAAATGTCAGGAAATTCTAGTTTATCAGAACTATGTGAGGATACTGCAATAGGAGTGCAGAGTCTTTGTTTGAGTATCTCTGAATCTAGATTAATTTCAGGATTATCCTCCCAAGTCCTAAAAATCCTAAACGGCCTACAGTCTAGCTGAAAAACTTACTGTTCCTCAATATTTTGCCACTGGTCTTTGAGGGCTACAAAGCCTGGACATGATCTTGCAAGAAGCGGGGGGACAACGGTGTTCGTTCCTCTCCCTGTGCTGTGGAAGGAGTTACTGTAAGAGTTCAGTGGGAGTCTCGCTATGTTTTGGAAGCGTTGCAGGATTTATCTCCCTTGGCAAGCTTTTTTCTCACTAACTAAGCTCTTAATTGACTTGGCTTGAAATAATTCTCCAGTTCTGAAGCCCTGTGTAGAGATAGCAGTCGAAGACACTAAGGAGTGGAAGGATGTTTCCTTTTCTTGGGAGAGCTGGTACACATGCTGATTAATGTTCACAGTCAGTGGGCAAACGGGTATCTTAAAATACGTACTTGCTATACCGAGTGTCTGACTTAAGCTAGGTTGTTGCAGTTTCATTTAACACCAACACTACATTTTTTTCAGTTGTTTTCATAGGTGTTACTGGTCAGGATAAGGTTGTGTTGTCTTAGTTTAAAAGGTAGTGGTTGCGCAGCTGACACTCAGAAAATTAACTCTCCTGTTCTGTTCTTGCAAAAGTGATCTTTATTTTTTATTTTTATTGCATACAGTAGTGTGTTTTTATATCATAGAATCATAGAATNTTATCTGGTAGAGCCTTGGGCCACTGCAGCTGTGCAGGGTCATGCATTCAGCAATACAATCCCTAAAGGGAGCAACTGTTAAACACATGATCTCTTTTGTCATTTTGCCTGTATTTTTACAGCGCTTGCAGAGGGGACACAACTACCCTCTTTGGCTTATGCTGTTCTGAAAGCAGCTACTGTCATTCTTGCAGATTAACTGCTGTCAATTTAATCTAAATTGTAATTAACTCAGGCCAGTATGAGGCGGACCAGCCAAATTTTTAAATATTTTTCTAACTCGTTCTTGTTCTGCTTGTATTGATAATAGCTGTGACCACTGAGGGTCCTAATCTGAATAACCACAGGGAAAATGAATAATCACTGTACACCTGTACAGTTTTATTAGCCACATTAAAAGAAAAATTTAAAAAAAAAAAATATATAATATGCACAGGCACACCCCTTTAAATCTAACATTGGTATGCAGGCTGTATAAATTGTGTCAGGTTTGTAGCAGTGTAACACAGCAGGATGTTTTTCCAGTCCTGTCCAGGAACGATGTTTCAAGCATGATTTGGCTGCCACGTTGTCACGCAGCTAATGCTTTAAAAATTCAAAGGAAAATAATCAGTAAAATTGGAAGCTTTTACATCATTGTTTAAAAAGGTGATGCTTTTTAACTAGTTAGGGTCTCATACATCTTCGGCAAACAACGTGGAGGAAAGACAACCCCCAAATATCTCTGACTTCAAGCAAGGGAATCTTACTTTTCTTTTCATGTTTTGTGGTTGGTTTTTTTTTCCCCTTTTTCAGTCTTTAAGCACTTGGAATTTTTCACTTACCTTAAAGCTTGCTTTAGGAGTCAGCCCCTGCTTGTTCTTGCCAAGCAGTGCTTGCTCTTGCTGGAGGCAGCACAGTGTGTCAGTTACTTGCCGTTGGCCACTGCTTCCTGTGGTTTGGGGACTCTGAGTTTCTTCACATCCTTTCCTTTTCCTTACTTTTTTACACGTGTTGTCATATTTTATCTCTGAGTACGGGGAAAAAAAAAAAAAGAAAAAAAAAAGAAAGAAATTCTATACTTAAATTCAGGTAGCTGTTCCTTTTGTAATTTTCTGTATTTCTTTCCCTGACAATGTAAGAGGAGCCTCAGACTGCTTCTGAATACTCATTTATAGACTTGTGCTTCCCTCAGCTGCTCTCATTTTACCCAGGCAATCCTTTGCTTACTGCAGGTGGGACAGGGAGAGGGAGAAGAGGAACGGAGTGAGAGAGAGAGGCTCTACTTATTTCCAGTATGGAGTTAAAATTCAGGAGCACTAGCAAAGCACGAGTAACCAGTTTGTCTAATTCAGGTGCAGCTGGTAAGAGAGGTGACAGAGCTCCGTTGTACACAGAAAGATGCTTATTTGATGAAAGAAGTATCTACAATTGCAGTGCTAGATGCAGTAAGTGGGTCTCAATAATACTGTTCAAAAGCAAAACAAGTATTTATTATATTGTACAATTCTACATGTAAAAATCAGGCATTTGTGTCTGTACCTGGAGGTTTTAAAGATAATTTACACATCTGTGCTTTGTGATGCTGTAGCAATGTCACATTGGTTCCTGTATACCACTGACTGGGTAGCAGAAGTTGAAACTCTTGTCCTCGGGGTTGTGCCTCAATCAGCCATTCAGAGTAGCAGGTAAGGATGTGTTCTGGTGTTTCTAGAGCTCTGGTCTTCCACTTGGAACAGTTTTATAAGTAGTTCTGAGGAAGCTGAAATACACCCAAGGCTGCATAGAGCAAACTGAGTATTTTGCTAATATTAGAGAGAGAATAAAATTATGTCAAAGCGTATATAAATCTGTATGTTACATTTACCATCAAAGGGGATGTTCTGCAAGCATGCCACACAAATAACTTCAAACCTATTTCTGTGTGCCAAATATCAAGAATATGCACGTGATTCTGACTACCCTGTGAGTGTGACAGCTTAGAAGGAGGAAGTTTTATGACTGATGGAGACAGAAAGCATTTGTCATCTTAGACAAAAATGAAGATGCTTTTATAAAGGCTGCTGCTGTCCCTGGGGAAAACTGAAGGATAGGTTCACACTTTGCAGTTTGTGTGCTCCTTTGGCCGATGCTTTTGCTTTAATAGAAACCTCTGTGATCACTAGATAGAACTGCTAATTTAGAGAATCAGTTGAATCAAACTAGGTTATGTTTCTGTCAGAATCCATCTACGTTTGTTGTATTGTGGCTAAAAGTCTAGAATTTTCACAGCTAAATGTGGTGTTCCCATTCAGTGCAACATGCCATGTGCGAAAATGAAGTGGGCAAAATGTAGGTACTTTGCATATTTGTCTTAAATGAAAAGCTAAGATATAAGCTACCTCTTCAGACTGCTGCTCTTCTGAAAATGAGCAGGTGTTCCTGTTGAGGACCGAGGGAACAGTTTGCCCCAACATGAGGATACTGATGAAGCCTAGACCAGTAGGAGCCTGGGCAGTAGCGCTTTCTGCTCTTCTGGAATCCAGTCCCACTAGGGGCAACACGGTTCTCCCCTGTTTGAGAAAGGAAGATAATATTTTTGAGAGGCTCCAAAGATGGTTGGTTTGTTTTTTTTAATTCCAAACCCATGATCAAGTTAAGAGTTCCTGGCCTGGATGACATGTGGGATCATGACAGCCTTGATTCAAAGCTTAAATGGTGCTGGAGAGAAAGCTGTCTCAGTCCCTAAGATGTGGGCTCATGGATTGCACTTGGATCCAAACTGAAGTGGAAGTTGAATGATCTGAATTTCACTGCAAAATGTGTTACATTATGTGGGTGTAGAAGTAGTGTTTAGACTCAGAACAGGAAACACCTATGAAAGAGTTAAATACTGTTACTGGATTCAAAGACCTGGTGATAGTTGTTACCCGCTTTTTGTTTGTGTTGTGTGGGTACTGACCTAAGGCTCACCTGGTGCTACTCCAGGGCTTCGAGGTCACATCCTTGCATCGGGTTTTAACACAGAGCATGTTCAGACCTAAGACATGGATATTCAGGGAGGATGTGATGGAAGTTAAGTGACCGTGCATTTAAAGTAAAGTCTGACATTATAGGAAGATGTGGATGGTGGGAAAAGATAAGAAATGAAATCTTACCAAGCACTCAAGAGGACTGCAGAGATGAATTTTCTCTCCTCCCTTCTTTTCAGCCTGCTATTTATTTCAAAGTATTTCCTGAGACACTATTCCTGCTTGTTTGGTTTTTCTCTTGCGATGTAGAAAAGACATGTGAAATCTAATTTAGGTCTGTCCCATTACACTGCATAGGACGGGGTTACTGAAGGGTGAGGTAAGTTTTGGCGGCCTTCCTTCTTTCCTCTTTATTAACATAATTTTATGTAACACAAGCAATCCAGAGTCTTGAGCAAGGGACTAATTCTGCCACAGGGCAGCCTGATCTATCTGTGTTGTATCTCACCCAGCACTGAATCAATGTAACTTTAATATGTTGGAATTTTAAAAAATCTGTATGCTATTAAGAGGCACATACATATTTGTCCGTCCATGAAAAGCAGAATTTTCATTATCCTTTTGTTTTAACAACAAGGAAAGGAAGATGACTGAATTTCCTATATCTCTGTGATCACTTTGGACAGTGGCCTCACTTAACAGCAAGTGTAGAATAAACTCTTTGCAATTGATGGGAACTTTCATTATAAAAATCCTGTCTAAAAAGTACTTTCAAGTTCGAAACGTTTTTGATTTTTTTCCTCAGTATCTGTCACACTTTTTTTTTTACAGAAGCTGAAATACTTTCTTATTATCTCACAGATATGTGTGAACAAAACTTAATTTATGTAAAATACTGAACACTCAGAAGTGGTTTTAAATAGAAGATTGTCTCTGAAATCTATATCCTTCATATTTGTAGCTTGCTCGCAGTATTCGCTTTCTACACAGAACATGATAGAGAAAACAGGGACATCTGCCATGCTTTATTCAGGACTAAAACTACACCCTACTAAGTAAAATCCCTGAGTAGCCTCTGGGTCTTTCTCTTAGTGCTGTACCTGGAGCATAGGCCTAACGTTACAGATTGCAGTAGAGTAATAGCAAGCGTGATTTTGTAATTGTGAGTGTTACCATCTTGCAGTTTCTGGCAAGTTCCACCCTCAGCCTTTGCTCTTTGAAAGATGCCCAGCCTCTGAGCTGCCACTTGGGCAAAGCCCTGTGTCCTCACAGCTCTGAGGACACCTGCGAGGAGCCTCATTGGCCACCTGGGTTCCTGCGCTGTGCCTCTGTCTTGGTTTGGGCTACCTCAAATCAGGACAGCCTCTATGCTCTACCCCAGCAGTAAACGCCTTTTCCAGGGTTTGCACTGCTTTTTGGGTGGAGAGGGATTGGCTTTCACATCCTCACGCAGATAAGGCTGCGACAGCCATCATGTAATGGGAACATCAGTGTGAAGTGAAATTACTACAAATGCACATTAGCATATGAATTGATCTGCTTATGAAATGCTGGGATATGAGTCGGCTTCCCCTCTAAATACAGGAAGCATGCGTCATGGATCAAACAGTAAGGGACTAATGATATTTAGAACAAGATTACAGCTTTAACCATGTGTTTTATTTGTTGTTAGCAAACAAGAATATGATTATAAATTAAAGGTGCTTATCTTCTTTCAGCTGAAGGACAATGCAGTTGAAACACTTGGCCAAATCTCCCGTCAATATGTATCTATAAAACTCATCATATCGGCATAGAAAGCAACTGTGGAAAAGCTGTGTGCTCTTCTTCACATTTTATCTGTGTTTGAATGAAGCGAGGCATTGTCTGGGTTGAAAGTTTCTGATTGTAATTCAATATTGTTATCTACTGCAAATTAAAACTGTAAATGTAGTACATGATATGACTAGCATCTAATACTCTAATCTTGCTTGCTCTAAGGTCAGGTGTAGCCCAGCAACTAAGTCCTAGTTGCACTATTCTACGAGTCAAGCCTTTGCTGCAAGGGTAGAAATTAATGTGAACTTTAAATTATCTCTTTGTTGACTTGGAGAGTATGACCGTGACTGGTTATTTGTCGACCTTTTCCTCTTATACCCACTTCTGAAAAGTGATGCTTGACTAAGGAGAAGTTTTTTGGATGCTAAGGCTGTATCAAATCCAGGCTATTTGCTTATAATGGCATTAGACTGGAAGAAATGGATTAATTCAAGCATAGAACGTGTCAGATGTTCACATCCTATGGATTAAGACAACCAGGTTATTCCAGAAAATTAAGCAAATCATTCCTGATTAACAGTTGGAGAGTCTGAACACCTGTATGTTTTCCTCACTTTTTGATTCCCCGTTTTCCCTTCTTGCATTGTTTACCTTCCCCGTTTGAAATGGAAATCAGAAGAGGTTAGAGACTTCATAGCATACATACGTTTGCAGATGTGAGACTGTTCTGCTACATGTAGGGGATGACACCTGGATAGTAAGTGCTTGCAGGGAAAAAAAGAAGAAAACATTTTCTAAATGGGGGCGTGCTGTTAAACAGTCTCCTCTGAGGAAAGAGGTACCCAAGAATCCTCAGCTTGGTGGTCAGCAATCAACTTGATTTCTTTAATCACTTCTGATACCTGTAGAATCCATCCAAGATGCAGTAAGTAGCCTGATTATCACCTTTTTATCCTTAGTTTTGCAAAGGTTGGTCCCATTGAACCCAAACCATTCTATGATTTTATGAGACTAGAATTGGATAGTCTGCTGGAAACAAGGGGTATGATGTTTTGATTTACCCTTTGACCATAATGGCTAAATCTGTAGTTAAGCTATCTAAATCAGGTGCTTTTTTTTATAACACTGAGCTTTCAAAATTTTAGAAAGTGCTGGACTACACAGAACCTACTAGAGAAGCCTGAAGCTTTATAAACCTCTGTCAGCCTGAAAATGTAGTCAAATGGTAATTCCTGTGCTTTGCTTTTCATCATTTGAGCACTTTCATGATTCATTTCTGAACTTAACACAATGATTAATTTCTTTTAGTCATTTCTTCTGAAGGATCTTGTTAAAATCTTTGATAGGATAAATAAATAATTAGTCGTCTTTTATCTTCTTTGCTCAAACAACTGTAATAGGTTAATGACATATCTTTTTTTTTTTTTTTAGAAATTGTGTTGATTAGTCCTATTGTGGTTTTACTCAGCTCTTAATTATCATTGTAATCACCCTTTCAGATAAAAGGCTTGATGAAGTGTAATTTCTCTAAACTATGGTGCATTTAAAAAAAAAAAGAAGTAAATATTTCATTCTCCATTTTGTGCTGTAATTTTCAAGATTTACTTATTTTTGCAAAACACTTGAACCATTTGCTTGTTGATTTCATTCTGTTTTCCTGGATGTAATGAAAAGAACCTTGTGATTTATTGCATATAAGTTTACAAGTTTATATTTTCACACCTCATGCTTGCATTTTTTGTTGGGTGGATTTTTTTTTTTCTGTTTTTATTTCCATCTATAAAGGTGTAAAGCTTCCATCTTTAAGAAAATAGGAGGCCTGAGAGGGATGTTGTCACTGTAACCTTGGTGGAGAAGAATCTCAAATTTTACCAATTGTTCTTTCTCTTTCTTCCCGTGCTGAATCTTAAAATATCTTTTTTTTTTTTTCTTTTTACATTGCTCAGTGCATCTGCTGTATTTATTTGGTCTTATAAATAATTAATAATCAGTTCTTCCAAGTGCCTCTTCCTCCCCCATTCCCAGTTTTGTTCCTCATATTGTGCTGTAACTTATTCTGTGGTCATCTCACTTTGGAGTAGACTGTCAAGTTTTTACACATGCCTCTCAAAGATGAGAAAATTACCAACAGGAGATACATAAACTAAATCACTAAAAGAGTTAGCTACTAAAATGTCACTTAGGCACCTCATTCCAACAACTTTCAGACATCACCAGGACCCTCAGCCTCTGTTCTGCTGCTGCATATTCCTTTACCTTCTTTGGATTTTCAGTTTTCAAACCACGTATTTGCCTGTCTTGATATTTTGGTCTAATGAAATTTCAAAGTATGACTTCTAGAGTAGATCCTACAAAAGGCAATTTTGTGATGAGATGTTTGGGGATTTCATCTGTCCTCTTCTGGATTTCCACCAGAAGGCTGCTCAAGGTTAAACTCTGCTTAGATTCCTGTGTGCCACTGATGGATGAGGGTCTCGTGCCCTTGACAGGTCTCCCCCCATCTGAAAGAGTGTGATCACTATTACACCTTTGAGTATCCCAGCAGCGATTTCCCCTGTTGGAAATGTTCCACTTGGCATGAATATTCATTGGGCTGGAGAAGGTAAGAGGGTAGAGTGCAGCAATTGTATCACTCGGCTAGAATATGGGACAGTCACTTTCAAGTCACTCTTCTAATGAATATTTAATTATTTATATGTGTTGGAGTAGGTTCAGCAGGAAAATTTAAGACCTGTTTCCAGAATATCCTGTAGCTTGGTGGTTTGCTCACTTACTGAAGATGTTGAAGTTTTATTGAAAGCTTATTTCAAATTTCAGTTTAAAGATCCTCAAATGTCAATTCCTGCATTCAGTATTGTTATTTCTGTCTTCACACATGGTTCAAATAAATTAATAATTACTCAGATTGAAGCACTTTCTGTTGTTTTGAAAAGTTTTTGATTCAGTTACTTTGGTTTACATGGACTATCAGGAATAGAATGAATAGTTTTATGTCAGTTAAGTCAAAGCTGAAAAAACAAGTGGAGCTGAAGGAGAAGAGAAAGTATGGAAAGCTTCTCTGACCTGTTTTGGTTGTTGTTTTTTTTTTTTTTTTCTTTTTATTAACTGCAAAAAAAGAGATTCTACAAATTTGAAGGACATGAAAGTGTTTTGACCTCTACTGATGAAGACCTGTGCCTAGAGAAATTTTTATAAAGTACCCGAGCAATTTAGACATACAATTCCCTTCGGTTATAACCTAATTCCCACCACATAACCTAATTTGGAGACCAGTGGGATTTTCAAAACCTTATTTCTGCCTCTAAACAGACATCATGATCCTTTGAATACTCAGCAAGACCAGAAATAACCAATTTGCTATCTAGAGTTAGTGTCCACTTGGCTTAAATCACTTTGGTTTAAATAATCAGTTTGTTCTGAATGCAAGGTATGATTTTTGGATCCAGTGTATTTAAGATTGGATTCTTACATTCATAATTTCAACTTCCAGCCAAATGCCAACAATAGTAACGGTTGTACAGAATTTCATACAAAAACTGTATGTGGAGCAGCCAGCCTCTTGGTTGTTACACCAATTGTACTGTGTACACTGTCTTTAGGAAAGTAATTAAAGGCTTAAGTGTTTTAAATGATTCAGGGAAATCCAAGTTCTATCTTCAGGTGGTAAAATCAGTTTGCCCTAGGTATCCGTGGTTGAAACATTTCTTACTCTCACTCTTCTTATTCTTTTTGCCATATTAAAAGTTATTACAGAATCACAGAATGACATGGGGTTGGAAGGGACCTCTCTGGAGATCATGAAGTCCAACCTCCCCTTGCCAAAGCAGGTCCTCCTAGAGCAGGTTCTCCTCTAGAGAATGTCTCCAGAGACAGACTCCACCACCTCTCTGGGAAGCCTCTTCCAGTGCTCTGCCACCCTCAAAGTGAAGAAGTTCCTACTCAGGTTTGGATGCAACTTCTAATGATGAAGTTTGCGCCCATTTCCTCTTGTCCTCTCACTTGGCACCACTGACAAAAGACTGGCCCCTTCCTCATGACACACACCCTTTAAGTATTTATAGGTGTTGATCAGATTCCCCCCTCAGTCTTCTCTTATCCGTAGTAAAAAGACCCAAGTCCCTCAGCCTTTCCTCCTAAGAGAGATGTTCCAGGCCCCTAATCGCTTTTGTACAGTTTCCAGCAGTTCCTTGTCCTTTTTGAACCGGGGAGCCCAGAACTGGACCCATTACTCCAGATGGGGCCTCACCAGGGCAGAGTAGAGGGCATGATAACCTCCCTTGAGCTGCTGGTCACGCTCTTCTTGATACACCCCAGGACACCATTGGCCTTCATTGGCCACAAGGGCATATTGCTGGCTCATGGTCATCCTGTTGACCACCAGGACTCACAGGGTTTTTTTTTCCTCAGAAGAAACACCCACTCTGTCCTGGTGCAGGGGTTTGTTCCTCCCCAGTTGCAGGACCCTATATTTGCCCTTGTTGAATTTCATCAGGTTCCTCTCTGCCCAACTCTCCAGCCTGTCCAGGTCCTGCTGAATGGCAGCACAGCCTTCTGATCTGTCAGCCATCCCTCCCAGTTTTGTCATCGGCAAACTTGCTGAGGGTACATTCCTTCCCTTCACCCAGGTCATTGATGAAAATAATGAAGAGGACTGGACCCAGTACTGACCCTTGAAGGACCCCACTTGTTATGGACCTCTAACTAGATTCTGTGCCACTGATCGTGACCCTCTGAGCTCTGTCTTTCATCCAGTTTTCAATCCACCTCACTGTCCGTTCATCTAATCCACACTTTCTAAGCTCACCTATGAGGATACTGTGTGAGACTGTCAAAAGCCTTGCTGAAGTCAAGGTAGACAACATCCACCATGCTCCCCTCATCTATCAATCCAGTCATGCCATCATAGAAGGCTGTCAGGCTAGTCAGACATGATTTCCCCTTGGTGAATCTGTGTTGACTACTTCTGATAGCTTTCTTTTCCTCCCGATCCTTTGAGAGGGCACCCAGAACAAACCATTCCATCATCTTTCAAGGGATGGAGGTGAGGCTGACTAGTCTGTAGTTACCCAGGTCCTCCTTCTTACCCTTTTTGAAGTCTGGGATGACATTGGCTTTCCTCCAGTTCTCAGGCAGCAATGACTACTGCCAGCTCCCTCAGAACTCCAGATGCATCCCATCTGGACCCATGGGCTTGCAGATATCCAGTGTACTTAACTGTTGCCTGACTTGGTCTTCCTCAACCAAGGGGAAGTCCTCTTCCGTCCAGACTTTCTCTGTTTCTACCAAGGTTTGGGACTAATGAGGGCTGGCCTGAGCAGTAAAGACTGAAGCAAAGAAGGCATTCAGCAGTGCCACCTTCTCTGCATCTTCTGTCACTGTGGCACCTGGTTCATTCAACAGTGGACCCACATTTTCTCTTGTTTTCCTTTTGCCTCCAATATACTTGAAAAAACCTTTCCTATTGACTTTGACATCCCTTGCCAACTTTAATTCCAAGAAGGCCTTGGCTTTCCTCATCTCATCCCTCCATATTCTAATAGCATTCTTGTAATCTTCCCAAGTGATCAGGCCCTTTTTCACTCACTTTAACCTTCTTTCTTCCACTTGAGCTTTTTCAGAAGCTCCTTGCTCAGCCATGCAGGTCGTCTGCTTCCCTTGCCTGTTTTGGTTTTTTTCTTAGGGACACACCAATCCTGAGCTTGGAGAAAGAGATACTTGAATGTTGTCCAGATCTCTTGAGCTCCCACAGCGTCCAGAGCCCTAACCCGTGAGATTTCTACAAGCGTTTTCTTGAAGAGGATCAAATTAGCCCTCCTGAAATCCAAGTTTTCAGTCCTACTTGCTGTTTTGTGCATATTTCACGACCCTGAACTCTATCTTTTCATGGTCATTGCAGCCAAGGCTGCCCCCAACCTTAAATGTCCTACACCAGTCCCTCTTTGTTTGTCAGTACTAGGTCCAGTAGTACATCTCTCCTTGTTGGATTCTCCACCACCTGAGTCAAGAAGTTATTATCAATACTCTGGAGGAACCTCCTGGACTGTACGTGCCTGGCTGTGCAGCCTTCCCAGCAGATATCAGGATGATTGGAGTCCCCATGAGAACCAAGGCCTGCTACTTTGAACTGACTGTAAAAGGCCTTATCAACTTCCCCATCCTCATCAGGTGGTCTGTAATAAATTCCCACAACAGTGTCCCTCATACTGGCCTGCCCCCACCCACAAACTCTCAACTCCTTCCTCATCTGCCCCCAGGGAGGGCTTTAGAGACATCTCCTCACTCTCTATCCATTCCTTAACAGAGCAACACCTCCACCCTTCCTTCCTTGCCTGTCCCTTCTGAACATCTTACAGCCCTCAATAGTGACACTCCAGTCGTAGGATTCATCCCACAAGGTTTCAGTGATGGCCAGTATGTCATAGCTTTCCGGCAGCATGGTAGCTTCCAGCTCCTGTTTGTTGCCCATGCTGTGTGCATTTGTGTAGAGGCACTTCAGACAGGCTGTCTGCTGTGACA
>VXBJ01004743.1:45674-65284 GCA_013400055.1 Nycticryphes semicollaris
ACACCAATCCTGAGCTTGGAGAAAGAGATACTTGAATGTTGTCCAGATCTCTTGAGCTCCCACAGCGTCCAGAGCCCTAACCCGTGAGATTTCTACAAGCGTTTTCTTGAAGAGGATCAAATTAGCCCTCCTGAAATCCAAGTTTTCAGTCCTACTTGTTACTTTGTGCATATTTCCCATGATCGTGAACTCTGTCTTTTCATGGTCACTGCAGCAAGAGCTGCCCCCAACCTTAAGGCCTCTCACCAGTCCCTCTTTGTTTGTCAGTACTAAGTCCAGTCATACACCTCTCCTAGTAGGCTTCTCCACCATCTGAGTCAAGAAGTTATCATCAAGGCACTGATCTGCTGGAGGGTAGGTAGGCTCCACAGAGGGTTCTGGATAGGCTGGATTGATGAGCCGAGCTCAGTGACATGAGGTTCAGCAAGGCCAAGTACCAGGTCCTGCACTTGGGTGACAACAACCCCATGAACTCTACAGGCTGGGAGAAGAGTGCCTGGAGCTGCCTGGTGAAAAGGACCATGTGGTATTGAGGGTCAAGAGCCAGATGAGTATAAGCCAGCAGTGTGCCCAAGTGGCCAAGCAGAACAGGGTTCTGGCCTGTATCAGGAAGAGTACAGGCAGCAAGACTGGGGTTGTGACAGTCCCTTTGTATTTGGCACCTGGAGTGCTGTGTCCAGNGTAGCTTCCAGCTCCTGTTTGTTGCCCATGCTGTGTGCATTTGTGTAGAGGCACTTCAGACAGGCTGTCTGCTGTGACACCTTCTTAGGGGAACACTCCTTGAGGCATCTCACAGGTGTTTCTCTGTTGACTTCAGCTACCTCAGGAGCTGGTGGTTCATCCCCATAAGACTTCGACTCTAGTGCAGTGTCAGCAGCCTGCCACAGGGCTACAGGCTTGAAGTCCTTACTAGCACCCCCGTCCTCCAACCCTGATGAGATCCCCACAGCACGTCACCGACAAGCCTGATATTATTACCCCCTCCCCCTTCACATCTAGTTTAAATCCCTGTCCTCGCTATCCATTGGGCTAGAACCCTCTTCCCCATTTGAGAGAGGTGCCTCCCATTTGATGTCAGCAAGCCTGGCGTGTTACTGCTATTTGACAGCAAAATGTATGTAGTCATGGTTTAGGCTGAATTGTCCAATTACAGGTAGCAGATGCTCTCCCCCCACTTCTCTCTCCAAAGAGAAGAGGAGAAGAGATAAAGAGATTTAAGAGTTTAGAAGGAGCTAAACTACTTTAACGAAACATTAATAATAAAATAAAAAGAAAGTAATGAAAATAGATAACAATATATACCAAACTGTATCAAGCTCCATCAGCAGCAGGCCCTGGGGAAGTCCCAGACTGGACTTGGTGACAGTTGGGAGCTGGATTCCAGCTCTGGAGTCAGGAACAGATGGAGCCGGATCAAAGGCAGATGAACGGACAGGATCCTCTTCGTACATTGGCCATTGAAGAGAGAAAAGCTGATCCTGTGATCCCTCAGCTTTTATACTGAACATGGGGCAGATGGGATGGAATACCTCTGTTGGTCAGGTTTGGGTCACCTGTCCTGCCTGCTCTTCCTGCAGGTGGGATCCCTCTACACTTTTCTATGTCCAACTCTCTAACGGGGCAAATAACAGAATTAGCTGACCTTGGTTGTAATAGCAGTAAGTATAAGTAAGAGCCTCTGTGCTTGGCCTTCCTTGGCATCAAGTACAAACATTGGTCTTACCACTCTGAGAACAAACAGTTTTCTGGACAATATGCTGTTAATTTCAGAGTTAAAAAAGGCCTAGCCAAGAAAAAATATTACTGAACAAAAAGTTGTTTCTGTTTTACCTCAAACCAGGACAGTTAGTTTTAATTTACTAATTCACTTTGTCGCATTTATGACACAATTCAAGTAAGAAAATTAGCAGGTTCATAGAAAAAGTTAAGAATTGTCCTTTCATCTTTCTGAACGTTTGAGAAAGTAAGATCATACCCTTGGGACGCTGAAAACATTTCATTAGGATAACTGGAACAAAACAAGAAAAATACCTTGGCTTTTAGTGAAGTTGAGGATTTACAGACCATGTTTGGCATTTAAATGACTTATTTTTATTAGTCAGCACTTACATGGGGTAAATCAGTCACGGTGGCAGATCTTTGATTCTGACTCCAGTAGGAAATAACATTATTGCTTCTCGAGGAAGGAAACCCCAAACTGATAATTGTGGCCATAAAAATCCTTTGTGCTTTGGGCTGTTTATCAGTCTTTAAAATGTATCATAAATGTATCATTGTCAAAGGACGGGACTATAAGGTTGTTTTTTAATTTGCTCCCTTCTCCCCCCCCCCTCCCTCTCCCTCTGTTTTTTTTTTTTTTTTTAAGGTTTAGCAACACTTGTTTAGCTTGCCAAGTTAATGAACTATTAATGAACTCACCTGAGAAATGCTGTTGGGAGAATATAAACCATACCGGCCCTAGACGGTGCCTCATATTAAATTGCATTTCCTCCTTCGCGCAGATTGCGCTGCTGAGCTCAGCTTTGCTGAACTTCCTAATTACCTCAAAACTTTGTAAGGAATGATTTCAGCAGGTCTCCTCCCTGGGCTGTTTCGCGGATGCGAGGAGGGGCCGTGCAGTAACCCTACACCTGCTCCAGCACACGCCTGTCAACTCGCTCAACTTCCCCAACGGGTGCCTGAGTTGGGCATGAGAACATCTGAGATTGCTTGGGTCTGTGGCCACTAGTCCAAATAACTTCTGGATGTCCGGATTGGCTTTGCGCTGGGGTGGCTCTAGCCGTTAGCCCTCCATAATGGCAGTTGATGACAGCAACATCTACTCTAGGACTAAGAGTAAACTCAATTCCTATCAGACTCGTTATAAATCAACAAGACGGAGAAGCCTACCACCAGACCTCCTGCTAGAAAGTGATTTTAAAGGAAATTTTCAAAGAAATATTAGGAATATAGAGCCTATACATCCAAGGCGCCCTAAGAAAAGACCTTCTATATTTTCAGGTAGGAAATGCTATGTTAGTAGCATGTTGGTGCAATATCTTCTAAACCTTTTTGGCAACATTTGAAGGATTCAGTAAATGATTCCAGTTAGAATTCTTCACAGATAGATGTAATCAAGTACCATTTATGTTAAATTATGTCAGCCATTAGAGATAAAGTGATAGAACAAAAAAGACTTTCTTCGTATTTTTGATTTTATGTTGCTTGCTTGTGGGGATTATTTTTTTTTTAAATACTTAGCATTTTTTAAAAAACAGTTGTTTCTCTAGAGCTTTGAACTGCATTTTGCTTAATCCCATTTACAAGCAAAATGCAGTCAGCTGCAGTCAAAGTGTCTCTCTTGCTGCTCTTTTGTACCTGTGTACCTCATTGCTTTTCTGGAGGAGAGTGGCTTGGGAACCTGCAGACTTCCCCAGTCTTGCTGATACTTTTTTTTTGGTGTGTAGCCAGAAATTAACATCACTGAACAGTCAAATGCATGCTTTGAATTCTTGCTTGCACTGGAGCCTGTAATGTCTGTAGTTAATAGTTCACTTTAACTCTCTAGTTGTTAAGAAGTAGGAACGAGGTGTAAGAGTGGTTTTCAGTTAAGCTAATGGCAAGTCTGGATTATTTGGGTTTTTTAAAATTTATTTTAAATATCCTTCAAAATAGATAATAGATTAGCATGAGGACAAAGGATTTATTGCAAAACAATCAGGTCATCCTTACTAGGAGGACTTAGGTTTTAGGGGGGCAGAAATCAATACCAGCTCATCCCGACTGAAACTGAAGATGTGTTTCTGTGAAGTGATCAGAGGAAATTAAATCCTTGATTGAAAAAAAAAAAAAAGTCTGTTTTTTAAATTTAGGTGTCTCTATTTCGAGATGAAAGTGAAGATTTTTTAAATTTCTACGGGGAAATAGTACAATCATACAGATCTTTGAAGAGCTATGAAGTATATGAAAGTGTTATTGATTATTTAAAAGTTAATATTATATTCCTTAATTACAACTAAACTTACATGGATACGTTCTCATGATCTGAAACACTGATGAAGGAAGGGGAATACAATGGTAAAAGATGGCATAGGGCAGCACTGTTTTTGTGGGATTTAGAGCCTTTGTTGTACCTTTGTTAAGGTATTTGAAATATTTCAACACTTTAGGAAATAAAGCTTTTTTCCTCCTTCCTATTCTACTTCCCCAGCTTAAAAAATGCAGAAAGCCTTATCAGATCTTAAGTCAGGTGACTCAGACACACCGAAGACTCCTGTGCTTCCCAGTGCCTGAACAGGCTCTTCCTCAGGTGATGATGTCTGTTGGTGACTCAAAGCTCATTATTTTGGGCAGGACAGATCCCCTGTATCTTACTCTTTCTCAGCTGCTGCTTTTTGTCTTCTAGCTACCTTTTCTGCTCCTAAATTACTTCTACTTTTTTTTCCCTTTCTGTAAATGTTCCTTTTTTTTTCTTTCCTGTACATCAACATTTTTGTTAGAAAAATCACATTAAATAGCCTTGTGTTTGGTCTCTGACACCCATACTCTGTTGTGCCCACACAGATTTCTCAGATTTCTCCTTTAATCTGTGATTTATTTTTTTCTTTGAGGTGCGATTGTTCTTTGTCTCTGTTCTCTTTCCACCTTCCAAAATTACCACACTAACAGTAATACTCCATCGTTTGTGCTGCGTCAGAGATGAGCATTTTAATGTAGTTTGTGTGTCTGGAACACTGCCATTAAGCTTATGAAATCCACTGCAGCTGTGTTACTGTACACTCAAGGGTACTTAACTCAAAGGTAATGCAAATTGCTTGCTATAAGCAATTGATGGAGCATGATGGAAAGATGGGTGTAGTCTTTCATTCGGTAGGTCAGCAGTATACGTGGGAGAAGCTTTACTTGATTTGCTTTTGAAAACAGGTTAGCAAAGTAAGCTTGAAGTCCTCTAGACCGCAGCCTTGTGTGCTGTAAATGTAGGTTAGAATGGAAATAGAGCTGTATCGTAAAATCATGGGCTGGTTTGGGTAGGAAGGGACCTCTAAAGATCATAGTCCAGCCCCTCTGCTGTGTGCAGGGACATCTTCAACAAGATCTGGTTGCTCAAAGCCTTGACCAACCTGGCCTTGAACACTTGAGATAGATATTAGATATGCAGATAGATAGATAGGTATAGTTGCTCTGCAGCCTTTTGGATCACTGCTGAAGCTCTCTGAAGAATGGGATAATTCATACTTCCTTGTTTCAGTCTAGTCATCCATTAATATAAATATGTTAAATATATACTGTTTTGAGTCTTCCACCTTCTTCTAATCCCTGTATCTCTGCTTAGTCTTTTATGTCACCATGAACCTGTCCTAGTTTTAGGACATGCTTGCAATTTAGTTTGAAGTTGCATACATCTTGTTTTCTTTCCTTTTATTCTATCTCAAAGAGCTTAACTAATAAAATAATGAGTAGTGACACATCAAAGGATCTAGGTGCAAGGATATAGGTCGGTTCATGCACTGGGACTCTTGTTTCACAGTTGGTGCAGACTCAGGGAGTCATCTTGTGTGTGACAGGCTTCTTTTACAATTTTTTTCTAAACTGTGATAGCTAGAAGCTCCCTCTTTAAAAATGAAAGCTGAAACCTGAGAAGAGTGACGCGTCTGTCTGTCCTGTGGTCACACAGTTAGTCATTCACATATGCCTAGGCAGGACTGTCCAAACAATGTTATCACTGGGTTCTTGTGTTCAATCCCACATGGCAAGGGGAGGACAGAAACTACGACTGTGAGGAGAAACCATGGCCTTGCCAAAGGGGTACACTGCACAGAGATACCTTTCTCTTCTTTCAACAAAGCATTTCTTCTTGAATTCAAAATGTTTAGAGCTGTTGCATACTTCAAGGCTTGGTTAATATCGGCTGCTGATACCTAAATTTTCATTTTTACTACTTCATGGTTACACTTAAAAAAAAAAAAGTCAGTGGCTAAGGTACAAGAGATCATAATCAACACTACAGGGCCCTTTATAGACAATAGAGAAGTTAATCACCTTAATTAGCTGAGTTGGTACAGATCTACTGACATGCCCTCAGCTCAGCCGTACTGTCATCGCCATGACTGAACCTTCTCACCCTGGCAGGATCAGGCAAAAACAAGCGCTGTCTTTTCTTAACCCAAAGATAAACCTGTGGCTTCTTAATGAGAAAGGAAGGAATTATTAAAAAACAGAGTGGGTGACAAAGGGGCCTTAGGAAGCTGTGTCGTTACAAAAATACAATTCTATGATTCTAGGAAAGGTAAATGGAACTAACTGAAGGGGCACAAAATTAAAATGGATTAGCTAAGTATCATTAAGCATCTATGCAGACTCATATTCAAAAGCACAACAGCCTGAAGAAGATTAGTCTGTATTTATTAATTTTAACCTAGGGAAGTGTATGGTGATGTTTTAATCTTTTTTTGTTGTTGTTTTTGGAAGAAGGCTGCTGATACTCTTTTTGTTTGAGTTTCCTCATTATACATGGCAAAAATGTGAGGTTTTGGCTGGGATTGTTAATTTCCTGAAGAAAGCAGAATAAACTACAGGAATTACGAAGGTCAAAATGCTAAAAAAATGTAATGGTTAAGTTCACTTGGAAGCCGTTTATATTGTGAGCTGGGGATGTTTGTTTAAGTACCATTGAAAATCCACTTCTAGTACTGCCATTAGTATCTTGTGGGCTTTTTCCTTCTTCATTTTCATATGCGGGTAGTCTCTGTTATTGTTGAATAATGCGTGTTGACTGATGTGTGAGTTCTGAAGGAGAGAAGGTGAGAAGGAGAAAGGTCCTCTCCCAGGACCAGGTAACACACCTCCATTTTATGGCCACTTGCCTGTGACTCAGGCGTTGTCTTTGCAGCCAAAATAAGCTGTATGTATTCTGTGGGGTTATCTCTACTTCTGTAAAAGTGTTGTGGGGGTGCTGTGAGTTAACGTTAACGAAGGGCGGTGGTTAACAGTAGTTTATACAGCTACTCAAAGTCAGAACGTAGGTTGCTGGTCTGTGATTTCACAACAGAATAGGTAGAATCCCCTCACAAATTCACTGCTTTTTTTTTTGTTGTTGTTGTTTTTTTTTTCCAGTGAAAATATTGTCGCAGTTAGAAGTCTTGAGGCACTCTCTCAAAGCATTTCTGGAGTTCAGACCAGCATACAGTCTAGCAAAGTCACTTTCTAAAATAAGTAAGTTGATTTGACACTATATTGGTATGTAAATTAAAATACTGGCAATAATAAAAGAACAAAGGATTTTATATATGCGAAAAATATTTAAAAGTTATTCAACAGTGATATGAATAAATTATTTAATTTTTCACGAGACGTGGGGATTAAATGGCTAGTATGTATGATTTTTTTTTCTCTTGACGGGCTACATTAATTGGGAAAGACTTGCCAAAATCTAATTACTTTTAATAAGGATGCTTAAAATCATGGGTACAGTATGTGTCTTGATTCAAATGAGTTATAATGATCTGCGTTCAGTATTTTAATTTAGTGAAGATTTGAATTTCCTACCTCCTCTCTGAATAAATTTTACCGCATGATAATAACATATGCTTGTAATCTGCATGGGATAATTGCTGTTCACTTCTGGTACCCTTAGTGTCACCCTGCGCATTGAAGTTTGGTAGAATGGCTTGTGTTGGTGCTGCATTTTACAAGTATCATCTGCTGACAGCAGAAGGGAAGGCAAGGCTGGCCTGTCCCAGAGTTCTTCTCTTCCCTTCCTGACTTTGAAAAAAATGGGCTTGTTTTCCCCTTAATTCTGTTAGGAAGACCCCCTGCTGATTGAAAATGTGGGGGGAGGCGAGTGTTGCATTTTTTAATTTACTGTTCATGCTGCAAACTGGCATTAGTTCTGTGTGTTACTGGGTTTTACTAAGCCTTATGTGAAGACATGGCACCATGTTATAAAACCAGTACGTTGCTAATTGAGTTTGTGTCCATCCATGGATCTGGGTTAGTGCCCACTGCTGTATTAATACAAATTATCAGACTGATAATACCTTGCTTTTCTCTTGACCTTCTGTATTTTATGCTCACTTACATATTTCCACATATATTACTTAGTATACTCTTCAGCATTTTAGTTCTTGAATGTTTTTTTAAAGTGTCGTGTTCTTCAGAAAGGATGGGTTGATGATTCAGAGGAAAGCTCTCGACTCTGTGTTTTGAAGTCTGATGTAATATATGCATGCTGCCAAACTTGTTTTCTTCTTGATATTTTATGGACCGTGGAGATTGACTTCCTAATATTCTTGTAGAGAAGTGATGAAGATGCTGCTTCACCTTTAAGTTTTGTTTGAGACATAAAGGAAGCTTTCTATGTCCATTGGAGAGTGTCTTGAACGTGAAGGGAGGTTGTAGAAAGGTGGGGGTTGGTCTCTTCTCCCAAGTAGCAGGCAATAGGACAAGAGGAAACAGCCTCAAGTTGCACCTGGAGAGGGTTAGATTGGGTATCAGGAAAAATTTTTAAACTGAAAGGGTTATCAAGCATTGGAACAGGCTGCCCAGGGAAGTGGCTGAGGCACCATCCCTGGTGGTTACTAAAAGACGGGTAGACATAGTATTTAGAGATACGGTTCAATGACGGTTTTTGTCAGTGTTAGGATGGTGGTTGGACTAGATGATCTCAAAGGTCCCTTCCAACCTAGACAATGCTGTGATTCTATGAAGATGGGGAGGAAGATAGGGAGGAAGGTGAAGTTAAGGTAGGGAAGGCTCCTTCTGCTATTGTAGCTTGGATTTGTGTTTCCTGATTTGTTGTTTCTTGTTTGTGTTGAAAACTGTTCAGTTGTCTCCTAGATTTAGATTGCCACCATCAGTTGTTATAGATGATAAGACTCCACTTTAAACCAAGGACTCCATTGTGTACGTGAACAAACCTTACTGTACACACAGTAACTTACCTCAAATCTCATGATGTCTAAGGGTTTGTGAACTTCACTGTGCTGAAAGACCCTGTGAAGCAATTACATCACTCACTTTCTGATTTCAGCACAAGCCAATGTGCACTCTACCATAGAAATAGCATGTGATAAAGGATCTGGTTTAGTAACATAGTTTACCAGTTTGACCCCTTGGCTTTTTGCTATGGCCTGTCTAGAGGATAATGATTAAAGTGTACCGTGAACTCTTAAAACTTGTGCTGAGTGTTTAGTGTTTGCCTTCTGGGAAAAGTAACAGGCTCTTTCTTTTGTATGCTTATAAAATTTTTCAAGGGGCAGCATAGAATTAATATTCAACACTGGTTGTATCTCCATAAAAGTATGTTAATATAAAATGCATTTAATTTTAAAATAGAAAATCAGAGTCCTAAGAAGCATTAGCAAAATAGGAAACATAAAAAAAAAAGTTTTAAAAGACTTAAGAACATCCAGTCTCTTTTTACATCAAATGGTCGTAGCCTTAGCTACAGCTCCTGTGCAGTAAATCCATGAGGGTTTGTTGACATTATTTTTAAGTAAATCTTTCTTTGGCCATCATGAAACCTTTTGTTTTCTTTCTCTGATTTAAGATGCACCTTAAAGGGCAGACTCACCACAAAGATATGCCCATCATTGTCCCATAAAGCATTATTTTTGTGCTAGTGAATTGGAAAGATTGACTACAATATTTTTTTTCATAGAGTTGAGAAATATGTACCATTTCATGGCATGAAAGACAGACATTACTTTTAAAATCTTACAGTGGTGCATCTGTTGTAATCAAAAGCTTATCAGCCAAGAAAAACGTTTTAAAAGAATTAGACTTAAAGGTTATCGTAATGGCTTTGATTTAACCTTCTTCCTGATGTGTATTTTGTTCCTCTTCTGAAGTGCAATCTTCACATAAGCTAATGTAGCTAATGACGTCTAAGTATGTTGTCTTGACAGTCAGATGGATCTATGGACTGCATATAAATCACTCAAAGTATGTTTCTTTAGTGCTTGTTTACTTGGAGATACTTTTGTAGACCTGTTGGGTGCATTTAATAGGTAGTTATTTTCCTTTCATCTATTAATACTTCACCAAACCTTACACATTTAATAGGAGCATCCTGTATCCAAGTTAAATCACCTGATAATCTTGGAATCTCTGAAATAAAAAATGTCAGTGTTCTATTCATTTTAATTTCTTTGCTGTCTTACTGTACCTGAATTTACACAACTACAACAAAAAGGAGTTTAGGAGTTTCTGAAAATACTTAATTTTAATAATAACTTTTTAGAAATCATTATTAATCAGTTTAGGTTCAGAGACTGTTTTGCCTGAAGATAGGTGTAGATAATAAAATTCGTCTTAATTAGAAAAGACAACCTGATGAAAACTCTTTGAACACAACTAGAGTTAGCTCGAGGATTTTTTTGTACTGCTCCTCATGATGAAAGATGCCCCGATAGTGAAATGAATTCCTTATGGCACTTGTGGTAAACCAGCTGTAAGCAGGTAGATACTGCGTTAATATATTCAGGTTTTCATAAAGAACAAATTTCATCAACTCTATCTCTCATAGTAATTTTCTTTATTGCTACTAATTAAGAGTGGTTAATTTGGAATGTGATTTTTATGAATTTTGGGGACTGGGTCTTAAATTAGGAACTTGAGGATCTCAGAACATTCTTTATTATATTCAGGTTTTCTGGGAAGTTGAAATTGCACAATTCTTCACAAGATGAGATCGATTTAAATTCATGTCCTGCACAGGATGCACTAACATCTACACAGCGTTGGAATGCAGTATTGCAATCAGAGACAATTTTGAAGACCCAACAAACAGCTGTTCATGCTTTTTAATCAGATACCTAAGTTGCACTTAAATTTGAAATTTCTTAAAATAAGACATTTTTCCCATTTATTACTGGAAAATGTTACTGTTTCCAGGAAAAATATTCTGTAGATAAGTCATGTGTATTGTGTGGGACACAATGTAGTGCCTCCCCTTCCAAGGCCCTGGCTGTGTAGTGGGGCTTTTTGTTTACTTGTTTGTTTTAGAACCTCCTGAGGGTATTGCTGTGACTTTCTCTGAGGTTGTGCTTTGTGTCTTTGGAGTTACAGTTTCTGCAAATTCATGGTGGCTGTAACAACACCACACTGTAGGTGCAGAACATGTTACTGTGCACCCCTGGGCTCACTTCATTGTGAATTATCTGCTCTTCCCTAATAAACCTTTTCTGGGGTAATCTGTGATGCAAGCAATAAAGGCTTGGCAAAATATTTTTTCATCGTGATGTTTAGTCTGCATATTGGTAAGGAGAGAGGCAGTCAACAAGTGCCATCTTTCTTACTGTAACCTCAGCTGTCCTGTATTTCCTGCTTTGTTTAGCTTCTTTAAACTAGTCAATCTCTGTGCTCTGCTGTTCCTCACATGCAAGTCAGAGAAATCCCACTCCAGCAAAGCTGTTCCATTTCTTTCCCATTTTGTCTGGACCAACCTGGAGCCTCCCCTGAAAATTCTCAGGCACAGTTCAGAAGTCGGAGAGAGCTGGATGTTGCCCCCAGTGTTTAGATAATGTTTTACTGTATGCGTGTAGACTGTTCCGTGCTGTCTGGCCTTGTGGTCAGAGAATAGCCTCAGGTATTAATACAGGCATGAGATTCATGGTCTAATGTAGTACAACAGCTAGTCTGTCCAGCAAGACATAATTTTAATCAATATAAACGTCGTTAAAACTTGGTACCAGTTGGTTGAATGAGTCACCTTAAAGTGCCTCTTAGAGGACTTGTTTAGATTTCCCACGAACAGATATTGTCTCCTGTATGGAGAATCAGTCCAGCATTAGATTCCCACTAGATGCTCAGGCTCTACTCCAAAGTAAAATGTCTAATCTGCAGCAGAGGTTTTGCTGTCACACCAAACCATGGAGCTTGTGTCCTTCTCAGTCACAAGTTGTATTTTTTTAATAATTATTAGTTTACAATGCTTGTCCATATTCATGAACACTTATGTCACTTTATTTTTAATAAAGCGTTGCTTTATTAAACTGTAGATATATATAGGATGTATATAAACTTTATATATAGGATATGTATATATAACTTCAACATTATGTTTACTAACACAAAATTCAAACACCTTGAGCATACAGAGCCCCTTTGTACACAAAAGGGTTTTTTAGTATTCAATCAGTGCTGTGAAACTTATCTTCCAGTTTCTCACTGACCAGGATGAGGTGCCTCACCTGAAGAAGATACAGTCTCTGTCACTAGCATTTTTGCCAGTTGCCACAGTCCTGTTTTCTGCTCTGTGAGCTCCAAACTGCTTTACGTAACTTCTTATGGGTATTCTGGCATGTTAAGTAAACAGTGTAACATCCATTCCCCTTATTAAAGTTAAAAAAAGCCCCAACAAATCCCTTATCTTACATCCCCAGCCATTCATGCCTAGCAGCTTGCTGGAAAACACTAAAATACAAAATATTGCATGCATAGTATTAACTCGAGAGCTTAAATGATAGTCACGTTTTAGCAACCAATGGGACCTCTAACAGTATCCTGGTGCAATGATGTATTGTCAATTGGCTTCTAATGAAGTTTCCCCCAGAACTGAGGGGATGGTACTGTCTTCTTTCATTTGTTGCTCCTGTTTGGACCAACTCTAGAAGAAATGAATGTCACAGCCGGTGTTGTGCATTTGACTACACTGAATCTGTGTAACACATGCAAAATAGGTTGAACAGAACAGCGTGATCCTGCTGTGAAGATACCCTCTGTGTTTCAGAAGGCACCAAGACATTGAAGTTTAGAATGACCTTTCACAGAGTTAGGGATTTTGTCTGTTTGAGGCTTTATTGTTTTGTGAAGTGCAAAATAAGATTACTTTCGGAAATCTTTCTGTGGATGACCCTGATGCAAACAAACCATTGTGGAAAAGGGATAAAAATAATTATGTATATTGAGAATATGAATCCCACTTACATTCATTTAACTGTCTTCAGTTCAAATTAATACTCTTTAGCGTTCTCATCTCCATGTCTTTGCATCAGTCAGGTGCTGAATGCACATTTTTTTCATTTAATGCATTACAACTACGCTCCTTTGTAAAGACCTTTGGATTGTTCAGTATTTAAGCTGAATTTGAAAGTAGAAGGTTACTGCATGGAAGCTCCATACCATATCCCCAGAGAAACACATTAAAAGGGAATAATTTGTGATAAGTAACACATTATCAGAAATATTTAATTCATGGTTCCTTTTTTAAAAAAAATCCTTTTTTTTTTTTTTTTTAAGTTCACTATACCTTCTGTTCCACAGTTGGAATTCACTTTAGATACACAGATTGCCAGCTGTGTGTCCACTGAGGACCTGATTTTAGAGGATCTTTTAGATAGGTATGCTCCTTTTTTTCTCTGGAGCTGACCTTCCTCTCTTCTACATTTCATTAGCTGAGATGTGCCTGTGGGCAGAGCAAGTCTGTGTGGGCTGTTCTGCCACCAGTGTTTATCCCAGGGAAAAATGCTGCACCAAAACCATGTAAATTTGCGTTTATAATCCCATAGCCCAGAACTGTAATTAGTGGATTTTGGTTTAAGATCCTCTATGTATTTTTTTAATAAAAATTCTCCTTTTTTCTCTTTACGCCATTGTCATTCTGGTTTTCTTTGTGTCATATATGGAGCAGGCAACATAGGGTTCTGTATCAGCTTAACATTATAATTTGCTGATGAAACCTCACAGAAATAAATATGAGTTGCAGTAGTTGCTCCTTAATAGCAGCGTACAGCCTGTTGTCCACATAGAGGGATACCTGAGATTAATTATTTTCATCTGACTGTATAGTATGGAGACTTAATAGTATTGTGTCTGTAAGTATATGCGAGACGTTATGTTTGTGTCTCCTCGACTAGAGCTGACTCCATAAGTACCTGGTTTAGCATTTGCAAATAGTTTAACCTGGATCTAGCGGTACCTGTAATAACTCTGCCAGAAGGTTTTTTTCTGTTTTGTCTGGCTACTCTGAATTACTGGACATGGACCAGAAATAATGACATTCTCTGGCCTGAACTGTGCTGGAAATCAGACTGATTTACCACTATCCATTTTGGCTTTCAAAAGCTTCTTCTGGCCGTGCTTCATGCAATTAGACCTAGAAAGTACCCGTTCCTCCAAGAGCCAAAGTTTACTGATGGCTCAGTGGCTTAGAAGAGTGATCCTACTATGAAAGGCAGTGCCTGTTACAGGTGTTTTTAAATGCATATAAGCAGTTGGAAAAGCTATTTAACCATGTAGTTCCTTTGAAAATTATATCTTTGATTTTTTAAAACATTGTTTTTCCATTTAGAAACATTTTCCTTTGCTTCTTTTTCCTCACTGAAGCTCCCATGCAGCCTCCCTTACGTTGATCCAAGTTATCATGTGCCTCTGTGGTGAGACTCATAACCTCATTCATCATCTGAAGGTAACACTGTAGCCCCAACAGTATGCCCAAAACCACGCACACACCACCCAAACCAAATTTCATCTCCTAACTAGTGCTACCAAAACGAGACCTGATGGAAATTATGGGGGAAAGGGAGAGCAAGGAAGAACTTGTCAACTTTTCCAACAGTTGCACAATCTTAGATGAGTTTAAGTCAAATTATGAAAACACACCCTGGGGCAAATCTGCCATATTACCAGCGGAGGAAGAACTGTCTTTTTATTCTTGGAGAAGTTTCCATTTTATAAAGGACTCTGTCTGTGCTGATGCTGTATTTTTAGTTCACTGAATTAGTCAGTAGCTAGCGATGACCTCCCTTGATCTGTGGAGGAGTTCAGGCAAGGTTCGTGTGTTACTTCCCCATGTGAGTCGGGAGGATTCGGTGTCACTGAGCACCAGTACCTGACCAAGCCTCAGCTCAGGTTCCACATCCAGAACCACAGCCCAGCCCAGCTCCACTGCAAGATTTTAAAGCAAATGAATCCCTGCTGTTATTTTTTATGATCACCATTCTCTTTTGAAATATGTTGTTAAAAAGGTTAATTGGGTTTTTGTCAGATCTAAGTATCATATACTTTAATAAAAGTATTCTGTGTCGGTGGATTGGTTTCACTTCTATGTCCTTTATTTTAGATTTCATTTCAAAGCTGAGAATCCAATGCAGAGATGAAAAAGAATGAACCTGTTTTCCTCTTATGATCTGTTGAAAGAAAAGGTACGGGGAAGGATGAGATCTACTCATTTTAATAACTTGAAATAAAATTAGATTTTCAAAGCCTTTAATGATGCAGTGGACAAATAAGTACTACGAGTTTGATACTTAACCAGATTAGGCATTTGATAATCTACAAAGTAACTGTTACATATTTCAGGAGCTCCATACCCTTGAAAATCTACCCTGTGATGACTCAAAATCATTAATCATTTTAAGTGTAGTTAAAGCAACTGTAATTACTACTCTCTTTACTAGGAAATCATTCAGTTTTAAATGTGACATCTTTTTGTGCTTTCTTCCTTGGGTACTAAGACCAAAATAGTGTTTTTCCTGTTATTTACTAAAAAGCAGATTATAAGTTTTGTTTTGTATGTTTTTTCACTAAATTGCAGTTTCCATTCAAGTCTACCATGAGAGAGACTTTAAGTAACGTTACCCTCTTCAACAGGAAGAATGGCATTCGCCTTTTTGCAGCATAACCAGGGAGCTATGTCAGACCTCATCACTCTCAGAAAACAAAGATGTTTTTTAGGTTAGTGGGAAGGGACGGACTCTAAAGGATATAAAAGACCCAGTTACAACGACTGTGAGTACTTCTATAGAGAAGCAGTAAGTTGGAGGATGCTGGAGCTCTATTAATCTGATTTCCAGTGCCCAGACAGAAGAGTTGCCGTTACAAAACCTTCCCCACAGCAAGGAAGAGCCCTTGCACAAGCACGCATCAGTTAAAAAGTCCTGTGCTGAGGGGGGGAAAAAAAAACCAAACAGCTAAGACAAACACTCCCTCTGAAATTGAGATCTCCCATGTCACAGGTTACTTCAAAAGATGAAACAATACATCCTTACAGATAATGTTTTAATTTAAAAAAAAAAAAATTTGCTTCCCTATACTTTAAAAAATATGGAAAAGATTTTGCAAGTCAGAACAAGTGTTCTTATGTAAGACATAAGACCAGTGATTTATTTTTTTTAATTTAACAAAAGGGTTGCCTCCCATCTAGCCAGCATCTAAGCACAACAATGTGCAAGTAAGACAGTAAACCCCATATGCTGTGTCTCACCAGCACTTGGCTGGTGAGGGGTATTTGGAAATGGATTTCAAAGCTACATAAAAAAGACACTTTCCCTTCAACAACTGATTCGGATTGAGATGGTTTACTGGCACCAGTTCTTCAAAGAACAGAGAATGGCTGAGGCAGAAACTGTAACTGAAAGGGTGTCTGCACATAATGAGGAGGAACATGAGGGAAAAACAACCACGAGAAACAGAAATTTCCCTGTAAAATAATGTGGCTTGATTTTTCCTGACACTATCTCACAGTCATTTATATAAAGTTGCTGTAGAACAGCCAATGGTTTGAGTCATGCAGATTTTTGCTGATAGCTATTTATGTTTACTTGGTATATATACAGAGGTATTTTCTAAAGGATGAAGGGCCTGGTGATTGACAGCCTGGCTATTAAAGGTATCAACTGAGCTAAGAACTCTGTGTTCATGTGCATGCCCTGTTTATAGACTGCAGTCAGAGAAAGGAAAATAGGTTTTTTTGGTCTACCACTTGGCATGCCTTCTTAGGTAATCCTGACTTTTTGAAGCATTACTTTCTCCCACCTTGAAACAAAAAAGTTTTAAAAGTTGTAGATGTTACCCAGCTGAGTCAATAGGTCCCTGGTCTAACTGGAGGTAGCACTAGTCTGAGCTACCTGAACCCAAACTGTGGACCTTTGCATTAGCACGTCTGGGTAAAATGAGAAAAAAAGCTCCTTATCACATAATGAGCCAGGGCTCCAGCTATGCCACGCATTGCACTCACAGCAAGGGCCTGAATGCTCTCTGGTGGATATATGGTCTTGTTGGAGAAGGTATGTGTCAGGGAAATGGGAAAGATGATGCAGTGATACATCCAATTGATACTACTTCATCATTTGAAAGAGTGGTAAAAACTGTTGTTAGTTATGGAAGTACAGGTAATCCTGATGATGCTCAGTTTCTCTGTTTCAGCAGGGCCCTTCTTGTGGAGGTGTTGCAAGAGACAGCATTTTGTGGAATAATTCAGAGTGAACACTGCACACATAAGACCTATCCGAGGCAACTGTGGAGGTGTTCACATTACACTGACCTGATGCCTGGCTGGTCTGACAGCCTCTCTCTAATAGCAGGCAGAGCACGATACCTGATAGGAAGGTGTAAGAGGCCACAAATGTAGTAGTACAGTCTGATCCCATGTCCATCTCATCTTGATCTGCAGTAGATGGAAGTTGGTTGAAGCCCTTCCAACATCTTAATTCTTATTTTATGACAGAAGTAAAAAATCAGCTTCTTTTCTAAGGTTGGCATTGCAAAGAGACATAAGCAGAAGGATACCTTTCTACAGAGTAATGAAAACATTGAGGTGTGAGTATCCAAATAGGTCACCCAGAAAGGAAGAAGTTTTAATAATTTAAGAGAAAACTAGAGAATGGAAAGGAAAGTTTAAAAAAAGAACAAGTAAGCAAGTAGCTTATCACAAGAGCATCTTATTTAAAGTCAGGGAAAGCTTTAACAACTGCTGTGGCAGAATTAGGAGAAAGAAAACAATCTGTAAATGTACTTGAGATTCAAGAAAACATTTGCGTTCAAAATCACACTGCAAGAAGTGCATGTATTGAGATAAGAACTATCTGAGGGGTGGACTAGTATTTGAGAGCAAATTTGTGCTACCTGGCTGAAAATTCCTCTTCCTAACTAGATAATCAATGAGAACATCATACACATGCAGTGTGTTAGATGGAGATACCTTGTGGAAAAAGAGTATTTTGAACATGTCATTCTACAAGGAAGACAAAATCAGGAAAAGTGAAGTGTGTGATGTGATTTGTGTTCAGGGATGCCTTGGTTTTGGTATCAGCTCACCCCTCTGAGAGGGTACAGACCTCTGCTTCCCGTCACATTCCGGGCACCTCTCTGAAGTGTCAGGAGCTTTTCTTTTCCCAAGGCAAGTTCCCAGCTGGCTGCCTTCAGCCTGCCTGGGGAGAGGGGGTTTGCCCCAGATCCATGGCCCTGGGAGAAGAGGGGGAAATCTGTGCCTGAACCTTAGAGTGTGCCTGGTGTGGCAAGCACAAGAATGAGAAGAGAAGCTGAGAAGTCTTACAGTCTCAGCTATAGTAACATGCAGTAATTGTTAGAAACCATGGAAGAGGGTTGAAACTACATGATCTTTAAGGACCTTCTCAACCTAAACCATTCTGTGATTCTCAGATGTCCTTGCCCATGGCAGGGGATTGGACTAGCTGATCTTCAAAGGTCCCTTCCAATCCAAACTATTCTATGGCCTCAAGTTGCAGCAAGGGAGGTTCAGATTGAATATTAGGAAAAAAAGATCATACTGAAAGGGTTATTGAGCATTGGTATGGGCTGCCCAGGTAAGTGGCTGAGGCACCATCCCTGGCGGTATTTAAAAGATGGGTTGACGAAGTGCTTAGTGACATGGTTTAGTGGTGGGTTTTATCAGAGTTAGGTTGAAGGTTGGACTAGATGATCTGAAAGGTCCCTTCCAACCGAGACAATTCTATGATTCAATTCCATGGTTCTATGAGTATTTAGTGACGGGCATGCTCCAACCCCTCCCCTTCCTCACTTCCACTTCTCTGCCCACGCCCAGAGCTTTCTGTGAGGAGGGTAGAAGAGATACAGCTACCTCGCAGATGGGAGTTGGAAGAGGTCCTGACTACCACCCTGAATTTTTGAGTATTTGGGGTTTTAGTCCGAGCATTGTGCAATGAAATTTCGTAACTTGAGGAAAAGAGGAGTAGACAGCCACAATCCTTGCCTTCCCTTCTTCCTAGGTTCTGTGTGACATAGTACCAATCTCTTGGGCATAAATTACCTATTGCAAACTATATTTTGAGTGAGTGGATGGGGTGCAGTTACTGGCACCCAAAATTAGAGGCACCATCAATGGCTGTTTGGAAATATCCTGCTGTAAGGAAGTGCTGACAAATTCTGTCACGTTGGGATGTTTGCAGAATATGTTACAGAATTTTATCTAAAATATACACAAGGGTTTGTAACAAAACAATCCATACACATCCATAAATCCATGGGTCCTGATGGGATGCACCCATGGGTGCTAAGGGAGCTGGCGGAAGTCATTGCTAGGCCACTCTCCATCATCTTTGGCAAGTCGTGGGGAACGAGAGAGGTGCCTGAGGACTGGAGGAAAGCAAATATCTCTCCAGTCTTCAAAAAGGGCAAGAAGGAGGACCTGGGTAACTATAGACTGGTCAGCCTCATCTCTATCCCTGGAAAGGTAATGGAACAAGTTATCCTTGGTGCTATCTCTAGGCATATCAAGGATAAGAGGGTCATAAGAGGCAGTCAACATGGCGTCACCAAGGGGAAGTCATGCTTAACCAACCTGATAGCCTTTTATGAAGACATAACCAGGTGGATAGATGATGGTAAAGCAGTGAATGTGGTCTATCTTGACATCAGTAAAGCATTTGACA
>VXBJ01004743.1:73779-89043 GCA_013400055.1 Nycticryphes semicollaris
GGGGAAAAAAAGGTTGAGGGAGGCGGACGGTGTGAGCAGCACGGCTGAGACACCCTTCGGGAAGATACTCTGACTGCCCTTACGGAACAAGTGCTGTGGTGCTGCCTCTGCCTTAACCGACCGGGAGAAGTGTGCCCAGCTGTGGAATGGAATAAATGAAAATACATCCCGAGGGGGTGAGGGAATAAAAGACTCTGCAGGCAGCGTTAAGTACAAGCCCCGGAGGAAGAGCAAAGGACAAAAATCTCATGGTGTGTTTTTGTGGTTGAGCGCCTTTTTTTTTTTTAATGAGCTTACCTACCATGAACGGAAGAAGTGGATCTGCGGAGACTTCATTTCCTCCTCTGACCCCTCGTTTACATCACTAACTGGTGACAGTCACATCTACATACATAGTACCTGCCACTTCAGCTGCTCAGAATTATAGAAGCCTCTTTGTATGCAGCAGACATGGCTAGCCAGCAGGATTCAGGCTTCTTTGAAATCAGTATCAAATATTTACTGAAATCCTGGAGCAATAGTGAGTAGCAGAAGAGTAATCTTTTCATATTACGTATTGCTTGGTAAAATAGCTAGGCTAACCTAAAGGATAAAATCTTGTATTTCTGTATGTTTGTGTTATATAAACCAAATAATTTTTGCTTTCGTCAGCTCTAAAAATCAAGACCGGCAGAGATTTAAATAGGTTTCGTTAACTGCAAAGGCTGTAATGAGATTATACTAGATTTTGCTTGATTGAATTCTGAAGTTAGGCTGCTTTCTGGCTCTCTCTAATAGTACATTGCAGGGAGTGCATTCCAAACAGCGTTTCCTGTCTACATGTTTATTTGATTTGTTCAGGCTTTATCTGAATATTTTTGAAAATGCTGTTTAATCACAAGGGTGTGGCATTGCTCAGAAGTTGGTTTTTATTAATTGTGCACTGAGGACAAAAATATAATGATTATACTTAAGGTCTGCAAGTCATTATTTTAACGTGATGAAAAGCAAAACATCAGTTGCTTATAACTGCACTTCCTACCCTCTATGCTTAATTTCAGAGTCTTATGCAATATTTCCATCCAGAAAGAATCCGTCTGTTTATCTAATCCAGGCTGGGTTTTGCAGAATGTAAACAAATGGCATTTTACTCTTTCTTGGTCTTTTCAGTATTGCTGTTCATCATTTCCATTGCTGCTTAAATCAATCACTCTTTGGATTTTTAGCAATATTATGTAATAAAGATTTCTGAATAAAATGTAGTGCTTGCAAATATATTCAGATTAGGTAAGGCCATGGGATAACTCTGGCAGAAATTTGCTTTTTAATTTAAAATACATGAACAATATATTCCTTTTCTATAGGTGCTTGTATTAACAGTGCTAGATTTCCATAATTAACTGGTTTTAGAAGATAGAACACAATGTCTCTGGAAAAATCCAACTTGGCTATTTATGCAGGAAGGTTCTGATCATCCCACTATCTATCATTTAATAACTTCTGCATGAAAGACTGGTATTTTAAAATTCTGTGGTATAAAAAATTGCCAAATCTGCGTAATAAAAAGCGTGTATCTGAACACCTGCAAAGAAATAAAAATAACACTACATTAGATGAGTGACACGCAAGGCTTGCCTTCATTAAATGATATCCATAGAAACTGTATTTTTCCAGGTCATTTGTATCCCCAGTAACACTCTGCTGCTTGTTTGAATCTGTTTTTCTACCACAAGTGTGAAGCCACCAGGGAATAATACTATTACCTAAACAGCATTGCTTATTTGCTCTCCTTCTAAAATATTTAGTGCATATTCATACAGACCACTGTTTCCAGAAGGACTGGAAGAGACTTTTATAATTTAGTTACTTTTTTGGACTAATGCTAATCAAATACTGAAAACATAAACATGTATTGTGACAACACATATTTTAGAACAAGCTAGTCACAGTTTAGGACAGAAAAAAAAACCAAGTCACTTTATGGTGTGCAAAAATCAAATTGGCTCTGGCATCATTTTTGTAATAGGCTACTGTAACTTTAAGTAAAACTAGCACTTAAGAATATAAAAAAAATACATTGTGGAAATAGATGTAACACTTTAATCTTTTTTTTTTATTTTTCTCCTGTTCCTCTACACCAAAGTATATTGAAATTATTTCCAAGCAGTGAAGATGTTTCTAGTCTGAAATTAGAAGTCCTTAAATGAAATTCTGTTTTAGAGAAGTGGAAATAGCATATGAATAATAGGTATCTCTGGCATTCTTTTAGCTGATAAACACACTTTTGACTGTATTTGAATAAACAGTAATGCAATAAATTAATCCGGGTTGACGTAAACTTGTTGCCAGTTATTTAANCACTGCGAGCAGATCTATGGGTGCAGCTCTGCTTTACCGCAGCGTGATGCGGTTGGGTATAGTTGTGCGTGCTCCTCTTGGAACCAGGCGGCAGGAGAGCAGCTGACCAGAGCGTGCNAAACAGTAATGCAATAAATTAATCCGGGTTGACGTAAACTTGTTGCCAGTTATTTAATTTTTATTTTTTTTGCTTTCAGTCTGGAAGGTTGCGTTCATAGATCTGTATGTACCCTTTCTAGCTGAAAAACAAACAGTTTGATAAGACGACAGTGAGGGAGTTCAAAAGACCTAGGGCTTTCTTGAGCTCTGCTATGTGATGGGTGGAGCAGAGGAAAAATCTTCCCTTGCTTGAGAAACTGCTGGGAAGCCTGCACATGCATGCACAGGAACATGTTTTTCAGAGAATAGGTGCTGTGTCTGCATACCCAAGAGCAGAAGTAAGGTATGAATTATGCCACGGCATTTACCAAGTAGAAAGAGGTCTAACAATACCGTTTTAAAAGACAAATAAGTTTGCGTCCTGAAGTATAGATTTTGCTCAAACGGTACCAGTGTAGAGGCGCTGTCTGTGTATGTTTCTGTAAATTGGCACTTGAAAACAGTAGCTCTTCCCAGGCCCTATAGTCCCACCAAAACCAGTCCTGCCTATTGATTTGTGGTTTGGCTTTCACAGAGTGGTAGTAATTTCTAATGGGTTGCCAGCCGCACCCATGGCCTGTACCTTCCCATGAAACATACTCAGTTATTCTGCCTTCTCTCATTTTGCCGTCTAAGGTCTTGGAACAAACTGGCATTCTTGCCCTTCTGGGCAGGATGTCAGTTCAGTGTCACGACAGCACTTGCAGAGGTGCTCACCCAGCACACTGCTTGGATTTTCGTGTCCATCAACCAGCTAAGGGGGCAGGTGATCTATGGGCACTGGGAGTCAGATCATTTTAGGTACCTGTTAGCTGTTGTAATCAGGGTGATACAGTGGGTGGTGTGTCCCCTCAGTGAGCGTGCACTCCCGTTCCTCGGGGACAAACAAGCCAACTCACGTTTTGGCCTTTGAATCATCCCAACAACGTGAGAGACCTCAAAATACTCCTTTGTGCAGCTCTCAAAACAGACTTTTGCTCTGCACATGTCAATAAGCTGCTGGTCACGTCACACAGTTCTGGAAAATATTCTCGTAATGTGTTGGAGATGGGATCAGAATTGGCAATCTGTGGTTGGAAAACAAGATTTAAAAAAGATACTTTTTTTTAAACTGATATCATTTGTGGTCTGATGTTTCCTTAAATATTCAAATATTTTTGATCAATAATGCAGTAGTCGACAACTGCATTAACCATTTCCATTACTTCCTCTGAAATTACTGCAAAAGTGGCCATGCTCGCTCGAGGTGAATAGTGCTCACTTGGCCCACAGAGATCAGTAGGCAGTAAGAGATCAGTAAGATGACAAGGATAAAACAGGGCTCACCAAAAATGGAGTCTTCTCCTCAGATTTGTTATGAAAATATTGCAAAATACTTTTTGTAAATAAATATTTGTAAAATAAGATATGAATCTAAATGTTAAGAATTTGAATCTGTTCTTTTCTTGACTTTTTACTTTTTGAATGAATCAGATAATAAATTTATTCAGAGTATAATTTGAAAATTTCATTTTTCAAATTCATAGTTTTTTAAAAAAAATCTCAGTAGGAGTTTAAAAATCAAATTACAGGAAACTGGAGTACCATCAGCCTAAATGGAAGGAAATTCAATAGCAAAATCTGGTTTTTGCAGTTTCTATATCAGATCACCAATTAAGTTCATTGGAGGAAAGGGATTCTGTAGAAGAATCCAAACAGCACAGGTAGATGGCTCACTTGTGCTCTCCAAAGTCAGCTCTTACATNAAGAATATAAAAAAAATACATTGTGGAAATAGATGTAACACTTTAATCTTTTTTTTTTATTTTTCTCCTGTTCCTCTACACCAAAGTATATTGAAATTATTTCCAAGCAGTGAAGATGTTTCTAGTCTGAAATTAGAAGTCCTTAAATGAAATTCTGTTTTAGAGAAGTGGAAATAGCATATGAATAATAGGTATCTCTGGCATTCTTTTAGCTGATAAACACACTTTTGACTGTATTTGAATAAACAGTAATGCAATAAATTAATCCGGGTTGACGTAAACTTGTTGCCAGTTATTTAATTTTTATTTTTTTTGCTTTCAGTCTGGAAGGTTGCGTTCATAGATCTGTATGTACCCTTTCTAGCTGAAAAACAAACAGTTTGATAAGACGACAGTGAGGGAGTTCAAAAGACCTAGGGCTTTCTTGAGCTCTGCTATGTGATGGGTGGAGCAGAGGAAAAATCTTCCCTTGCTTGAGAAACTGCTGGGAAGCCTGCACATGCATGCACAGGAACATGTTTTTCAGAGAATAGGTGCTGTGTCTGCATACCCAAGAGCAGAAGTAAGGTATGAATTATGCCACGGCATTTACCAAGTAGAAAGAGGTCTAACAATACCGTTTTAAAAGACAAATAAGTTTGCGTCCTGAAGTATAGATTTTGCTCAAACGGTACCAGTGTAGAGGCGCTGTCTGTGTATGTTTCTGTAAATTGGCACTTGAAAACAGTAGCTCTTCCCAGGCCCTATAGTCCCACCAAAACCAGTCCTGCCTATTGATTTGTGGTTTGGCTTTCACAGAGTGGTAGTAATTTCTAATGGGTTGCCAGCCGCACCCATGGCCTGTACCTTCCCATGAAACATACTCAGTTATTCTGCCTTCTCTCATTTTGCCGTCTAAGGTCTTGGAACAAACTGGCATTCTTGCCCTTCTGGGCAGGATGTCAGTTCAGTGTCACGACAGCACTTGCAGAGGTGCTCACCCAGCACACTGCTTGGATTTTCGTGTCCATCAACCAGCTAAGGGGGCAGGTGATCTATGGGCACTGGGAGTCAGATCATTTTAGGTACCTGTTAGCTGTTGTAATCAGGGTGATACAGTGGGTGGTGTGTCCCCTCAGTGAGCGTGCACTCCCGTTCCTCGGGGACAAACAAGCCAACTCACGTTTTGGCCTTTGAATCATCCCAACAACGTGAGAGACCTCAAAATACTCCTTTGTGCAGCTCTCAAAACAGACTTTTGCTCTGCACATGTCAATAAGCTGCTGGTCACGTCACACAGTTCTGGAAAATATTCTCGTAATGTGTTGGAGATGGGATCAGAATTGGCAATCTGTGGTTGGAAAACAAGATTTAAAAAAGATACTTTTTTTTAAACTGATATCATTTGTGGTCTGATGTTTCCTTAAATATTCAAATATTTTTGATCAATAATGCAGTAGTCGACAACTGCATTAACCATTTCCATTACTTCCTCTGAAATTACTGCAAAAGTGGCCATGCTCGCTCGAGGTGAATAGTGCTCACTTGGCCCACAGAGATCAGTAGGCAGTAAGAGATCAGTAAGATGACAAGGATAAAACAGGGCTCACCAAAAATGGAGTCTTCTCCTCAGATTTGTTATGAAAATATTGCAAAATACTTTTTGTAAATAAATATTTGTAAAATAAGATATGAATCTAAATGTTAAGAATTTGAATCTGTTCTTTTCTTGACTTTTTACTTTTTGAATGAATCAGATAATAAATTTATTCAGAGTATAATTTGAAAATTTCATTTTTCAAATTCATAGTTTTTTAAAAAAAATCTCAGTAGGAGTTTAAAAATCAAATTACAGGAAACTGGAGTACCATCAGCCTAAATGGAAGGAAATTCAATAGCAAAATCTGGTTTTTGCAGTTTCTATATCAGATCACCAATTAAGTTCATTGGAGGAAAGGGATTCTGTAGAAGAATCCAAACAGCACAGGTAGATGGCTCACTTGTGCTCTCCAAAGTCAGCTCTTACATGAGCTGGAGAAACTGCATTTCATTGTCTCCCGGTTACTAGAGATAGATTTCAGGTGCCTTTGCGTGTAATGAATTGAGAGGGCACATTTTGCACAGTGAACATTTTTAATTTTACTTGCAACTTCTTATAGAACAGAGACCTTATTTTAAGGATTGTGACACTTTTCTGTTTACTTTTGAAAGGCAAGATGTTTGGGGTTTTTTTTTCCTGTGGACTTGCATTTCGTTCAGGTTTGGAATAAGGCCGTTTTCAGTGTTAGGACTTCAGGTCTCTTTCCCATGGCCCATACTTCCCTGTATTCTTCCACAGTAGCAGCCATCCACATAAAAATCATCATCCTCATCATCATCCTCTTCACCTTTGTGTTGTATGAAGCCCATTGCTCCACGCCCTGATCTCCTGCATTCCCAGTCCCCATAGCAGTGGCTGGCAAAAGCCACTTGTGGTTTACGAGTGGTGGTAACATCAGAGACAGCTTAATACTGGGGGCACGTGGGCACCTGCATCAGTTGCCGCTTGCATGGCTCAAACATGACAGCATCCCAGAGTGGTCTTAGGAGGACCTCTGGCTGCTCCATGGCTTGCTCATTGTGTATGGAGCTGAATCCAGTTCTGGCCTCCAAACAAGTTACATTGTCAGATGAGGATCATATGTAACAGAAACTTCTCTATAGCCAATGTGAAACCTGTGGGGTTGTTGGCTGCCATGTAGTTCTTCATTAAAGTATTGTAATATATTTAGCATTAATGTATGACCAGCAGGTTGAGGGAGGTCATCCTCCCCCTCTGTTCTGCCCTGGTGAGGCTGCATCTGGTGTACTGTGTCTAGTTTTGGGCTCCCCAGTTCAAGAAAGACAAGGAACTATTGGAGAGAATCCAGTGGAGGACTACAAAGATGATAAGGGAATGGAGCATCTCTCTAATGAGGAAAGGCAGAGGGACCGGGGTCTGTTTAGCCTGGGGAAGAGAAGACTGAGAGAGGACCTCATCAATGCTTATAAATATCTAAAGGGAGGGTGTCAAGAGGATAGGGCCAGACTCTTTTCAGTGGTGCCCAGAGGCAGGACAAGGGACAATGGGCACAAACTAGAACACAAGAAACGCCATCTCAACACAAAGAAAATCCTACTTTGAGGGTACCAGAGCACTGGAACAAGCTGCCCAAAGAGGTTGTGGACTCTACTTCTATGGAGATATTCAAGACCCGCCTGGATGCGTTCCTGTCCAGCCTGCTCTAGATCACCCTACTTTGGTGGGGGTATGGACTAGATGATCTCTGAAGGACTTTTCCAACCCCTGTCATTCTGTGATTCTGTGATAAAATCTGTACAGAGAATATTCATGAAGCACAGTGTCCATGAGAAAGAGAAAGGGAAGGCTGTGGGCGGTTTCTTAGGTAAAAGTCTGTATAATGTCCAAGTTCTGCAGTGCACTATTTTGTATTTTAGTAAGATTCTGTTGTGCAGGAAGATGATAAATGCTGTTGTGCAGGGGGGGTGTTGTGCAGGGAGTTGCTTATCTGCAGGCAAACATAGACCTGTTTAAAGCTGAATGCTCTGAGCACACTGTGCTATCAGATTCGATGATTGTAGCAAGATACTGGTGAAGGAAGGAGGCTTCTTCGTGCTTCTCAGTGCCCACTTAAACAGACAGCGTTCACTGAACAAGAAGAACCCATCTGTTACCATCCTTCTCTGCCGTCTCTCTTGCTCTGGCATTCCTACACCTGCAGACCCAAAGGCAGCTGGTTCAAGAAGTTGATGTGCTGCGAACTCGCCCTGCAGGGAAGGATGGGTTCTTGCCTGGAGTAATGGGTGGCCTGCAGCTGGTGAAGGTGGCAGGGACATGTGGCTGTGGAACACCGGGGAGCAGGCTGGCACTGATGGATAAACTAGGCCATGCCTGGACTTCCTCCTTGTGCTTGCTACTGGGGACTCACCCTAACACACCTGCAGAAAGAAGGTGGCCACTTCCATGGCCTCTGCCTTTAGGGAGCCCTGTTGATGAAGGTTAGCATCTGCTGAGGCCTCAGGATGTGACTGTGCTTTAGACAAAGGGTACTATTAATTCAAGCTGTCTTGCTACACAAAGGGAATTGATTACTCTATCCATTGAGCTTGAAATTAGGGTCCTTAGTATATTCTTCAGCCTTAAGTAGTCTGTGATTTGTAGCAGAACAGTGACTTGCTTAATAGTGGTGACTGTTATCTCCCAGGACAACCGTCCTTACATTTGTCTGCGGATCTGATCCCCTTCTCCACAGAGCTGTAGGGAAAAGTATTAACCAGAGAGTTTGAGCTGTGTTATGGGTGGTAACCATAACCATTTTAGAATTTACATTTTGACATGTCTCTTCTTAGAAGGAAAAATTGAAATTTTATGACCTGAGAACTTTTTAAAGAGTACTTTTGTTTATTTTGATATTTGCTACTCTCTTCATGACCTTCCAGAATGGTTTATACCATACTAGGAGGAAAAAAGCAAGAGCAAATCTAAAATGCTCTGCTGTAAAATTCAGTTTATTGACAGAATGAGATTGTTGCCATTAAGAAGTTTGAATTAGCATCGTACACATCTACAAATAGTTTGAGTGCAGTCTTAGTGCATAAAACCAAAATTACTCTGTTGTACTGATAGTGTCCCCTTTGAGTGATTTAATTTGTGATATCTGATGTTGCAGTACTGTTGGTTTATCGAATTACCCTCAGGTTGGTTTGTTGGTTTTTTTTCCGATATAGCTATTTACTATTCAAAAGGATAAGGGAAAGAGCTAACAGTTCTTGTGCTTTCTTCTATGCAGAAGCTGTAGGTTTATAAATAAAAAGAACATTATAAGGGAAGTGATAATATAGAGGTTACCAGTGATAATATATAGGTTACTGTAGGTGTATGAAGTGTACAGAATGGTTTAGTAAAGGAGAATATAAGCCAAAATGCTATTTAACATTCTTTTGTATTTCAGTCACTTTTGATGCACTCTTTTCATATGAGAGTTTAAACTCTCATCTCTATGTTGACCTTGTGGACAGTAAGAAGCAGTTGCTGCACTTCCAGAATTCCCATTGCATGCTGGCTTGTCCAGCTTTATTTTCTGCATTCATTCCTCTGTTTCTGAGCGACTGGGAAGTGCTCTGACACTTGCTATGAGCTGATAGCCCTAGAAACTGAATTCCAGAGCCGGGGTGGGCAGGTGTGACACTGCAGTAGCTGTGCCTGGGAAAGGCAGTCCCACCCCAGCTTCTTGTCCCTGTCTCTGTGCTCCTACCCCTTCTCTCCCACCCTAGCTCCCCAGACAAGTAATGTTCTGCCAGTTAAACTTTCTAAAACAGTGTAGATGCTGGGGTCAGCAGAAGGAAGGGAACAAGGATACATGGCTAAGAGTGGGAGGCAGTTTTGGCTGATTCCTGCTATCAGACTGGTGGAGCTGTATGGTAAATCGTATTAGCTTTCTTAATAGTGACTCCTGTACCCATGTCTGCTTCTAAATATCAAAGATAATTACTTCTCCAGGCCAGTCAGGCTTTTGTACCCCTCTGTTCTCTGCTTCAGAGCATCAGCAGTGAAGTTGTTGTTTCTGTTTCTGTGATAAATTTGAATTGCAGAATAATTTCACAGAGGTAGGTAGCTGAGTTATTTGTGAGTTGGTGATTTTTCATTCATTGCAATTACCTAAAATAGATTTGAATTAATTGTCCATAGAAAGAAAATCCCTTCTCCTTTAATATACTTTTTTTTTTTCTGAACCATTAAATCCTTTGTCTATTACTTCAGCTAAAAGGAATACCAAACGTAGTGTTCAAACTTCACAGCAGCTCTTTCAGCCACATATTGCAAGTTCTTCTGCTGCTGATACGTTTTTTAAGAATGTAAGTGGAAAGATGTTCAGCTGTATGATAAAGGGGGGCAAGACATCAGCCTGCTAAGATCTTGAAACTTGGAATGACAGTGGCAGGAGATTATGACCCATAGTTCAGTTATGTAGCACTGAACTGGGGTGGAAGGAAAAGGGTGCAGACCAAAGGCCACAAGAAGACACCTCACAAACTGTAAAGCAGGTTGAAGAGACACCCACCTTAAGTCTATGTAAACAAATACACACAGTCTGGAAAACAACCAGGAGGAAGTCAAGTGCTAGATGCAGTCACAGGACCACAGCATCATTGGATTGGAAGACTTGGGTCTAACAGCTCACACAGAGGGCTGTGACAGATGGACACGAGCTCTTCAGGAAGGACCTGCAAGGAAGATGAGTGGAGGCTGCAATCATTGTGAAGGAGCTCCTCATTTGTATGGAGCTCTTCTATGGGATGGGTGGTTGACATTGTACTTGAGGATAGAAGAGAGGACATTAAGGATTACGTGATGGTGGAAATCTGTTACAGGCCACCCAATCAGGAAGAACAGACAAAGCCATCTTTAAACATCTTGAAGAAGTTGATGAATTGCTGATGTTCATTCACATGGGGAACTTGAACCTCCTGACATCTGCTGGAAGTGCAATGTAGTAGGATGCAAGCAGTCAAGGTTTCTCAAGAGTATTGGCAATGACTTGATATGAGATGGATTAAGTACATCTGGGTTTTCTGTCCACCGAGAAGAAATAGCTGGTTGGAGCTCAAGATACTGAGAGAAGTCAGGAAAGAGGGTAGATTTCAGTTTTTCAGATTTCAGAAACTAGATCTCTTGGCGGACAGCTCTGAAAGGCAATAGAACGCAGGAAGCCGATGGGTCTTTGAGTTTAGCACCTTCCAAGCGTGAGAATGGAATACCCCAAAACTCAGGGAAACAAGCAAACATATGAGGAGACCAGTTTGGTTTATCAGGGACCTTATGGCTGAGCTCCAACGCAAAAAAGGCAAAAAGGCAGTATATCAGAGGCAGAAGTGGGGTTTGGCTGTAAAGGAGGAATTTATAGACATTGCCTGGGCATGCAAGGGTGGTGCTTGGAAATCAACTGAAAAAGGGAACTGCAAGGGGTATCAAGGACAAGAAGAAGAGTTTCTCCTGCTTCTTTAGTGGTGAAGGGCTGAACAAGGAAAATGTGGACCTGTCACTGAATGGGGCAGAGATTTAGCAGCAGTGGAATGAGGTACTGAGTGCTGTCTTTGCCTCAGTCCTCACCAGCAAGGTCTCTCCAAAGTCTGCCAGGCACTGGAGTGCCCCTTGACATGGCACTTCTGATAAGGGGGCACAGGCTGGCTTCCTCACAGGAACTACTGAGAAGCCCAGCAATTCCATCCATATACGTATGATCTTTTCTGTGTTTCAAATTACAGTCACATTCGAAACAGAGGAATAGCAAAGGTTTTCTATTCCCAGCATACAGCAGAGCGTGCTAAAACAAGTGGCTGAATGAAAATACGTCTGAGAAACACCATCCTCCTAGTTTGCTCTCGATGAAGTAGCAGTGGTTTCACTGACTTGTCAAATGCTGCTTGCTTCCTCCTCTGCATGAAATACAGAGATCACCAATATAGAAAGACCACCAACAGTATTGGTGTTTGGGCATAAATATTATCAAGGTCTGGTGTTACAGAGCTGCCTGAGATATTATACTCTGTCACATCCCAGAAGACAGATTTTGGGGTGCTCTTCAGGCCACTGGTTTGAAGAGAAATCTGAGTGTTGTTTTGTAAATACTGTGGGATCACCGTAGTGACAGGTATCACGTGTCTCCAGGGGAATGTGTTGCTGATAAAGAGCTTAATTAGGTGTGTGGAGCCTTAGCAGAGGTTTATAGCACACAAGAAAAGAGACACTTTTTTCATAGAATCATAGAAAGGTTAGAGTTGAAAGGGACCTTAAAGATCATTNTCCCGCCACTGAACCCGTTCCAACAGGTCCATGTCCTTTCTATGTTGAGTAGTGTGGACACAGAGACATGCTGTACAACCTTAACCCTGAACACTTTCTATGCTTTCAGAAATTTGCTGTCATCAAATGTAGCACTAATACATACCAGTAGAGAGGCTGCTGTGGTTTTAAGTGAGAGGTTCAGAAATTGTGATTTGTGTACAGCCAGAATAGAAAAGACGTTAGATAGATTGGTATTAGACAAGGACTGATCAAAAGAGTGTAACAGGTCTTAATTATTCATTGTCCTTTATTTTATTTATAATTTTGAAGTTGCAGGGGGTTTTAGTTTTATTTTGAAAGACTCATTTATATTCCCTTGAATTCTTAAGTAACCAGTAGTACCTGGCTCTACACAGAAGTCTGCCAAAAGTATTGGTTTGCAGGGATTATCCTACAATTACGTGATCATTACATTAACACTTTTTCCTAATCTCTAGCTATCTGACTCTCCTCTGTAACTTTGAAGAGTCTCAACTTCAGTGTGTGTCCATCTGATTTGTCAGTTTGGGTTTTGTTAATAGTGATCCCCTTGAGCAACTTTTTGTGGAAGAGAATATATACAACTATCTTACTGCATTTCTGATTGTTCTTTATGAGTGTCTGAGTACCTGGATCAGTTTGCCTTTGTAGTCAGGAGGATACCTGTACAGAATTCTAGCCAGAGTTTGTTCTTGGGGAGTTTGTAGAGTAGGTTTCTGCATATATTCACAGTAATAGTGTTGTATGTTTTCGGAATCAGGTTTATTCTGTGCGTAGTACAGAGGTAGCACATGTTGAAAATAGTCTAAGCTACCTGACATCAGGTTTCACAATTTATTCCCCTGTAAGTGGAATTCTTTTTAGTCTGCTTTCCGATGGAAGCGAAGCTTATTTGGTCTGCCCGCCTTTTTTCAACATGTTGACCAAACCCAGAACAATTCAGAGAAGGGTAACCTAAGTTTCTACAAAATCTGTAAAATGTGGCTGTTTAGGGAGTGAAGAGGGGAGTCGCCCTGATGAAAAGTGGCATCATAAGTTTTGCATCTTCTTAGAAGGAAGAAAATCCTTGCTGCAACTGCCTTTGTAAATACCCCAGGTGTGAGACAAGCTTCATTCTCGCCTTTGAGAGGATTGCACGTAGAACACATAGTGTTGCTTAATTTAAAACACATTCACAAGACGCAAATTGGCATTCACTGGTTCAGAGGCAGGGAATCTGCTGCAAATACCTTGCTTGCATTATAGTAATATTCACACAGTGCTTCCCATCTGGAAGCTTTACAGACTTAAATTCTTTCAGCATTATCACACGAATATGAAAGATGGAAGTATTATTCTTTTATTGCCGTTACTGGGCAAATTGCAACAAGAAATTAACTGAGAAACACAAGATTATACATGAATCCTGGTTTAGAGCTGGAAATGAACCCCCTCTTCTCTTCCTTTACTGGAAGAACCTTTCTTCACATTCTTGGTAGCCAAATGACATATTGTGAATCGTGACTCAACTAGTTATTATTTGTAATGAGATTTTTAATTGGCGGTAAGTAGTAATTTTAAAATGGAAATGTCCCTGGAATATTTTAAATTCCATAGGGTGCATATTTGTTGCTACTGATGCCTTGAATGAGGAGAAAATTACTTAGTTATAATTCTTTTTCTTTGAAGGCAGATGTTTGAAACAAACAGCCTTACCACACCCTTCATCTGAGTGATACCTGAACCAAAGCAAGGTGGTTGTTTTGATTTTTGTTCTATTACTCATAGGCAGGAAAATGTGGCACCTTTTTACTGGGGTGAGTACTTGGTGAAGAGCAGTAACCCTTCAGAATCAAAAGTTGGGAAATAACTTCTTTCAAAATACAAAGTCGTTGGGGCTTGTAGTAAATTAAGCAAAGTCTCAGCTTACCCATAATGAATCGTCAGTATGTATGTCAAAAAATAGAAGATGGAAATATTTTCAAAGGTAGAGTGAAATGAAAAGATTTTATTTTTTTAACTAATTTGTTGTGTTCAAATAGTAAGGGACAGGGCAGGTGGGTGTTACAGGGTGCTGCAGGCTTCTATGGCAAGTAAAATTACTGGAATCATTAGAATTATTATTTTAATGAACTTTTAAAACTAAATTGTTAATATAGACAGGTTGGAATTTTATAAAAAGATAGGGAAAAAGAGAATATTTCTTAATGATTATGAACAATTTTCTTGCTGTGGCTACTTTTTATGTAAAAACCCTCTTTTCTCTTCCCAATAATTTTTCCTGAGCTCCGCAGTTTGAGCTAAAGCACTTCGAAATTTAATGTCCCTGAGGGTGAATTTTGGAATTTTCTGCAGAAATGGTTCTGCCCTCTGCAAGAATGACAAAAGGCAAAAGAACTGTTGTTTGTTTGTGTTAAAAATTCTCTTGAAGAGGATCTTGGGGGTGGGAGTAGGGGGGGTCCTGCCACATTACAGCCAATGCCCCCGTACAGTGACTGCATGAAGAAAGCGAAGGCAGAGGGGAAAATTGAATGGGATTAAAAACCCAGCAAAGAACCAGCAGGAATGTAGGGAGAAGAGTCAGGGGAGTCATCATGAGTTGGGGAATCAGGAACAGGGGAGTGGATACTTCCCAGACAGCAGGAGAGCAAATGAAGAGTGACTGGTAGGAGATGGGGCCAAGGTGGGACTGGAAAGGGGTGGGTGAAGAGGTAGGGACGGGGGTGAAAGGGCTGGAAGGATGAGATGGGCAATCTTTGGCTGGGCAAGGGGAGCAGTGCATGGGAACCTGGGACTGGAACAGGGAGCTTGCAGTGGGGAAGACACAGCTGTGAGGAGACACCAGATTGTAGAGATGGAGTAAGAAGAGAGCAGATGGGGGGAGGTGAGAGACGGAGAAATCCCCTCCCAAGCACAGAATGCAGTGCAGGAGCCCTGATTTCATCCTGCATCCTTGCTCTATAGCGAATCCCTCTAGCAAAGGGTGTGCTTTGCCCTGCTGTAGTGCTTTGGGTTAGGTGACAGAAGTGTTAAAAGTTATCAGGTGAGGAGAGCAGCAAGTGACTTGTGTATGCTGTTAAGGTAACTGGGTCAACAGTTGGTTCATTTGGCACGAGATTAATCATACGTCCGCTATCTTACCTCGCTTATCATTTTCACTTCTGAAAGCCTGAGCCCAATGAGGTAATGCAGCACAAAGCACGTACATATACCAACCCCCCC
>VXBJ01004743.1:89063-218386 GCA_013400055.1 Nycticryphes semicollaris
CCAACTCTTTCCAGGCTATTATTCTACTTACTGTGGCTTGTAATGCAGTAGCAGATAACTTCCTAATGCATTTCTTCTCCAATACAGCAGGTAGTGTATAAGCTAGTAATAAAAGCTAGTCTGTCCTAGCATCTCCTAAGGGAGGATGTCAGACAGATCTGATTTACAAAGTTCTCAGGTGAATGAACAGACCATGGGTTTGGGTATTAATGAATATTTAAGAGTCACTCGGCATACTTTCAAGCATAATAGTTTTACGAGCAATGTGTTAAAAACTGGCTTTGAGGCCTTGCTGATGGCTTGTTATCACTCTGCAGTTGGGTACTGCAGAGATGGACTCTCTACTTTATTCTATTTTACATCCTCATTAGGGATTTGGAAGAAGGTAAATAGCATGTTAATGCTGTTTGTGATAATCCTTAGAGTACATAAGTATCAGCAAAGAAAAAGGAGAAAAAAGAAGAATAATCACATGACTCCCTTTTTACAAGGTGTCGTGCACATGGAAAAGACAAGGGGTAATGGATGTGTGTTACTCCAGAAGAGATTCTGATCAGACACAAGAGAAAAACTTTTCACGACAAGAACTCTCAGACATTGGACTGATCTCCCTGGGGAAGTGGTGGATTCCCCAACATGAGACACTTTTAAGATTCAGCCGGAAAGGGTGCTGGGCCAGCTTGTCTAGACGGTGCTTTTGCCAAGAAAGGTTGACCAGATGATCTCCGAGGTCCCTTCCGACCTGGTATTTTGTGATTCTATGATTATATTAAATGAGGGGTTATTTAGAGTAAAAATCTGAAAATGTACTTACCATGAGAATCTGTAAATGTCTTTCAAGACAGAATTTATTTTTGAAACGTGAAAAACAAGACTGGCTACGTTTTTAAACTGTGGCGTAAGGGCCAGTGTAGGGTTGACTCTCTTCTGCAACTGTGGTAAGGGAAGGTCCATGCACACGCAGAGCTGCAGCTGGGCCAATTCCCAGCTCTATTTTGCCCAAAGTGGGAAACCCAGAGGTCTGTCCATTACAGCAGAGCTGCTGAGAATGGCAATTACAAGTAAGGGGGTTTTAAATTTCTTTGAGAAAAGACTAGTCCTTCAAGCAGCAAAACAGAAGCATCACACTACAGTCAATTTACACATTTGTTTAAATTTACTATGTGTTTATCCAGAAATGACATTTCATGTAGATATAGCTTACATTTATTTTGGTGGACATGTTCACCTACTTTATAGAAGCAGAGTTTAAAACATATGGCTGGAAGGTTTGAATCTTGGATCTATACAATGTAGTTAGGCGTATATATATGTGTATGTGCATAAATATAGATAACAAATTAGACTTTGCTAATCAATGCATTAAACTCCATATGACACAAATGATCAGTGTGATCAATCTTTTTCAATCTCTTTTTCGTTTTGAGTCATATACATCATATGCATTGTAGATGCAAATTATAGCTACAGTTTTCCATAAACAGTACAAGAACCAGTACAGTGGCATGAAATTCTGATAAATATCTGCATTGATAATTTCAGTAAATTGTCCTGAGCGGCATTTTCAGAAAGCTGATCATTGTCCTAAGGCTTTTTCACTGAAGGCAAGGGAATATTTAACTGTTTATATCAGTGGAATTGGAATTAGACTCATTTAATGTGTGTTTTTTAAAAGCTCACAAACTGTATTTTAAAAGTACTGTATTGGGATATTCCACATAAAGTTTTAGACTATACTTTTTTTCAAGACAAGAAAATTATCTTTTGCTTCTTTTTACAGAATGGTAAAATCAAAATACAATGTAAAGTTTAAAAAAACACACAATACAATTTTTCTTTCAGTCCTTATGCCCGATATTTGCTATTTCATCTGTTTTAACTCAATTCTATGGCATTGTCTTTTCTGAAATACCGAATAAAAGATTACCCTATAGATTTCAGCATTTCAGCTTCTCCATCTTTCTCTTTTTAGTAATTGTCAGTCATTGATTATCTCAGTAACAACTACTGAGCTAGAGCCATATTTGCTGATGCATTTCATCTCTAATTCAAAGCACATTGAATTCTTCCTTCAAATTTGACAAACCTCAAGCAAGCAGGACTTGGGCAATCCTTAGTGTTCTGGCTGGTAGCTGGAAAATGAGAGTGCTCTCCAAGAAGGTGGGAGTTGAGAGTTCAAAACCTTGCTGCTTAATTAAGCATTTAAGCCAACACTATCACCCTCTAGGTGAGTTCTCTCGCTATTAAAGCTGTACCGTAAAAAGCAGCTACAGCCAAATGGAAAAGGAAAGGAGCTGCTTCTCTGTTCTGCTTTGTATATCTGAAGTGGCCCAACTATGTGAGGTCCATGTGGGGATGTATCTCAGGCAATGTTGTGCCCAGGTTCGGGCTGCTGCCTGTCTTGCTGAGAACCTCATCATTTGGGCCAGTTTTCTGGTTTCTGTTGCCCAGGCCAGGTTTATTCACCCAACACCTCAACTGACCTGAGCTCTGAGTGAAAGTGTCTTGGGCAAGGCCAATTGTTTTTTTTCCTGCTATGGCGATGGTCAGCTGAGAAGGTACTGAAAATCTCAGTGCTTCTTTGCATGTATATGTGGAAAGAAATGTCATTGCTGGTGTTTAAATTATTAACAGCCCGATCTACTGTTTCAGGTACTTGAGGTTAGTGCTTCATATAGCTTTATTACATGCTTTCTTACTGACAAAGCCGTTCATTATCATTGGGTTGCCATGGAGTACTGATCACATGGATCTGGGAATAATAACCCATTATGCTAATATAGCTTGTCATTGTGTTTGATGTGACGTGACATACCATAACAACAGCTGATGTTTGTAACTAATACAATTTATGGTAAGGTCACAGTTTATGGAACAGCATTGCCAAACATTGCCTCACCTCTTTTCTTTGAATTATCTTTTTGATTCCATACCTGTTTACAAAACCATTTCTGCATTTTTTTAGGTCATTACTGTTCTGGTGTGAATTTCTTTCTACAGTAAGAATCAGGGTTGTTAAACAGACCAATTCCGGCGTTTTTGCTTCATGCTAGAAATGTGTTTTTCTTCTGAGTTCTCCTGCCCGTCTTGGAGCCTCAACATTGTGTTAAAAAGTTCCCTTTGGCACAGAGGCAGGACAATTTACTGGAGCTGGTGATCTTCTTAGGCACCACAAAAGAGGGAGGAAAATTATGTTCAATATGTTGAATACATAATTCTGTAGTGCATGCAGCATTACCACAACCCTTCTTATATGAAACTGAATTTTATTTCGGACTGTGCTACTGTACAAGGAACAGGCCTTGAATCTTTCTATTGATTCAGCTTTGTCCCGTAGCAGATGACCAGGCATTTATTGGTGATGTGTAACCTGCACTAAATTGTGGTTTTAGCCTTTTCCAGATTCTCAGAACAGTTTGCCTTCATAAGCGTGTGAACACATTTTCAGTAATGGTGTTTCAGCCATGGTTCTTCTGTGGGCCGCAGACAATCGCTCAGTGGAATATTGCTTCCCTGGAGCATATCACTGTGCCTTCAGAGAGCTTCACTTTTCTAGACACTCACTCTCTTTAGGCAAACCACTGTTTTCTATGGCTATCACTTTTAGTTATAAGGTATATTTATAAATTATTCTGGCAATATACTTTTTCTGTAAAATATTCCCTGAAAATTTTATCATCCCAGTAAGTTGCCTTGACACATGTTTCCCCAATGTGTATTCTAAAAAACCACCCTTAAAATCAGCTTCTGTTCTGGCAAAATGTGTTTGACAAGCAAACAATCATGATGGGAAATTATTACATATATCACAAAGGTACTCTGATCACTCAAGTTACATTTGTACCAGGATGTACAAAGATAAATAAAGTACTGATAGGCTTTCAGACTTCTGCTTCTTGATATTATCAAGATTCAAGATAGAAGAATCCTTCTCAGAACATCTGTATCGTACTTTTACCAATGAAAGATTGTTCTCAGTAATATGTTTTCTACTAATGTATTCAACGAGTCATAAATTATACAACCAGAAAACCCATTGTGTCATCCAATCTGTTCTCCTCATAGAGCAGGCTTTATGGCTTCTCTGAATTAATTTCTGTTTGAGCTAAAGCAGATCTTAAAAGAAAAAAAGTCTTAATTTAAAATTTCCACTAATGGAAGAGTCAGCACCAGCCTCAATAGCAGTCTGGCGGTTAATTGCCTCCTCTTTATGTTTAACTTCTTTAATGCATTTGTCTAGCTTAAAATTCCAGGCATTGCATGTTACTGTATGAAGAGCTGTCTGTTAGCAAATGCCTGTCCCTCATCTTCATGCTTAGCAGGCGTGGAAGTCATCTCACCTAACTTTCAGGCAGCCTGGATAATTTATATTACATGTGACATCAAGCCTGGCTTTCCTGATAGCCAGTGGAGAGAAATAGGCACTTTCAGGGTACAGTTCAGATGAGCTACCTTAGATGTGTTTATTCGGAGGCAATGAATCACACCTTGGAAGTGCCTGAGTGCTTGTGTTGTCTAAAAAGGCATTTTGGCTTGAGTGGCTCCAAATGTTTTGTAAATAGGTGTCACTGTAAGTGCAATAGGTATAAATTCCTGCCATTAAAGGATACGATTAAACAACTGCAACTTTCTCATGGTCAAACTAATCTAAGCTTTAAGGCAAGTTTTCCAGTCACTACTTATAGTTGCTTTTCCTGAATGTCCTCTAGTTCATCAGCATTTCTTAAGTTGCAGACACCAGGACAGGACTGAGCACCCAGCAGCAGTTGCACGGACACTGGAAGTGAAGCAGTAGATCTCACCTGCTTTTGCTTTTGTTTATCCTGCTTGAAAAGGCTCTCCATAGCTCTTCAAGTCACAAGAATAGCAGCCTGTTTTTGACACATTAGTCATCCTGGTCTCAAGGCCTTTTTTCATAATCAGTGCTTCCCAGGAATAGAAAGCCTTATTCTCTCCTTGAGGCATGTGTTCTTTGTCTCTGGCTATGCAATGCTCCATAGCTTAGAATTAATATCTCATATAGTCTTTGCTTGCATTTACTTTTCAAAATACTATTCAAAGTGGAACGGTCTTTTTACTGGTTTTTTCTGTCTACCACTCTTAATTTGTGTATAGCCTGTATACTTTATAGAAAAGTTTTTGGTTTCCTTTAATTCATTAACAGGAAGGATTAATAGTACAGGACCAAGAACTGGTCTCTGTATCCCCACTAGAATTACATTCATTAGGGTAGGATTCTCCTTTAGTCCATATTGAGACGAATCAATTACCTGGTTTTCAACCTGTTTTTGTTGTGAACATTGATTCTTTGGTTCTCATTTTACAGTTTAGTAAGATACCAGTCCAGTTGCAAACAGGAATATAAGACTACGCTTTTAACCTTGTTAAGCAAATTTTTAATCTCATAAAAAGATACAGTTAGTTTAATAAAATCTGCTTTCTGTAAACCTATGCTTATGGCATTGTATTACTGTACTATGGTTCTTTGTTAATCTAATGCAACCATTCCTGGATGAATATCAGGCCAACTCTGTTGTGGTTGCCTGGTCTGTCCTTGCTGACGCTTTAAAAACAAACCTGATACAACATTAGTTTTGTCCCAGCCCTCAGGAATACAGAATTTCCCTTTAAATATCCCATAAAAGGAATCTTTTTATTACTTTCAGATGTGATTAGGCTCTTCCATTTTTTCTAAGGAATTACTCTGTTTTCTCAGCATTTAAGCTGTTTATTTGGAAAATCCTATGTTAACTTTAGGAATCTTTCTTCATTTTCATAACTTAACTGATGCAGAGTTTGCCTCTGTATGTGCCTGTTCCTCTCCAAATTTAATAATGTATTTCTGGCAGTGACTTACTCCAAAACATTTAGACATTTCAAAACAGAGAAGGAGTTTTCTGTCATAGCCCACTGCCCAGCATGAGAGTAATGTCCTGTCCACGTTGCTGTTTGGTATTTGCAACTGCCTGGTCATGCAGAAGGTCGCTTTGACAGCAGCTAAATTCCACGTGCTTCACTCATCTCTTCAAGTGAAAGTTCTTGAGTTGGCAGCTGTGCTCAAGCCAGACTTTCAAAAAACTTTACTGAGCTCCTGTGGATGGTAAAAGTCATTATCTCGTCCCTCCTGGGTTTGTATTTCAGAGTCACCATGAGAAATATTTATGTCCTGGAGGATAAGCCTAGCAAAGCAGCAGCAAACATTTGCCTTTAGGTTTGTGGCTAAGAAACAAGCGAACTCCACTTTCAAAGGAAGATTTCTTAATGTAATGTTAATAAAGGGTTATTAGATACTACAGCGTCATGATGGGGTGTGGCTAATAAAAGATGACACATCCTGTGTTGGCTTGTCTGTAAGCAAAGAGGCCAAACAGTGCTTAATTTAATATAGAAGACAGACAATGTTGTGAAAGTGCTGCTGCAGCCAGTATTAAGTACTGAAAATAATGATTCAATCAGAGATAGAGTACGGGACCGATAATGATAATTATTAATCTGGATTTTGGCTGCAAATTTTTTTTCTCTCATTTTCCTTTGCATAGATGTTATTTTGTATGCTCCACTATAGAGGGAAACATGAATGGATGCCTGACCTATCCTCTGTTAGTCTTTATTCACAGAAACCTCTCCTGTGGTTTCATCACAGAAAGCTTCATAAAATTTTGTGGAAGTCTTCTTGATCTGTGAAAGTTTAGCTTTGCCAGTTCACAGTGCCAGCTTGCGGCTTGGTTTACTCCTGGTATCCTGCCATTTTCCACCCACACGAGCAAGGGAATGAATCCAAGCCAGCAACAGCTGAAGTGCACCACAATGCTGTTCAATCTATACCAGGTGCTCTTGGAGAGTTTACAGACTTAAGGTTGAGAGTCATCTCTTACAGCTTTGGATGCATTATTTTTGTTGTCAGTTCTCCCTCAGTAATTGCTGACAAATGAGAGGCACCTGTAGAAAGTAAATGATGTATTCCCTCTAAAGGTAAGAAACTAAGAAGTACATGATGGATTAGCTAGAACTGTCAGTCTGTCTTCATTTACTCTACTTGGAGCTTAGATGGCAAGATTAAATTCAATATTTGGCTTGTAGGTGGCTAAATCTGCTAACAAGTATCTAAAAGGAGGGGTTGAAGGAGGATGGAGCCAGACTCTTTTCAGTGTTTCCCAGTGATAGGACGAGGGGCAACAGACACAAGCGGGAACACAGGAGGTTCCATTTAAAGATAAGAAAAAACTTCTTTAAGGTGAGGGTGACAGAGCCCTGCAACAGGCTGCCCAGGGAGGTTGTGGAGTCCCCTTCTCTGGAGACCTTCAGGACCTGCCTGGAGTAATGTGCTCTGGGCAATCCTGCTTTAGCAGGGGAGTTGTACTAGATGATCTCCAGAGGTCCCTTCCAACTCTGACAATTCCGTAATTCCATGATTCCTTTCCCTAAAAGGCAGCTGTAGATCAGGCACATCAGATGATGAGGTCAAGGAAGCAAGTACAGTTTTAAAGATTTTTCTTCAATGTATGTAGTGCTACTCTTTGAAACATAACTAAACATGACATCATATTTATTATGCCATGAAATAAGCAAAACTCTTTAGGAAATCAGTTCTTAGCCATTGAGCTGTGCGAGATCAGTAGGACAGTTCAGACCATGCAATACCAGAAGGAAATGAGCTACAGCCTGTTTCTTTTTGTGCATCGGTAATAAAATGCTGCTGATATTTGCGCAAGTGCATTGCGACACGCTCAGATTTTCATTCGCATGTGTACATTGCACAGAAGCCACTTCATCCATAATCGCTATGCCATTGTCATTCCAGTAATACACATGAGTTTTTAAGAGCATGAACAAAAAATTGTCAGTGGTTTGGAAGAGCAAGTGTGGACAAACAGACAACAAAAATTCAAATATGAGCTTTTAATGCCTCTCTAATAGTCAAAAAATAAACAGCTTAATTATCTTTTTAAAATTCCACCACTGCGAAACATTTAAGGAGGAAAGGGAAAGTGTATTCTCTCCAAGAGAAAATGTGTAGGGAAGGAAGACGCAGGTCACATCCTCCCTGTTTGCTGCTCCCTCTTTTGGAAATAACTGTTCTTTCTCTTTTGGACTCTTGTAGCCTTGTTCTTCCTCGGCACTCTTCCAAGTTCCCTAAAAATAATTCTTCTGCTAACACCCATCAACCACAAAATGACGGGAATATCTTCATCTCCTGGTCTCTGAAAAGGAAAGTAAGCCCAACAAAACGTCTGTCTAAAAAATCTTACAGGAAGCTATTTTCTGATCCAGTAAAACCAAAGTGGGGGCTAGCTCTTCCCCCTAGCACATGAAAAAGTGTAAAAGAACAGCATGAACATCTTTATTTAGAATAAAATGCTTTTTAAGTTCTATTTGAGTTCGAAGAATTTCTGGAATAGTTTCAGAAATAAACATTTTTATTTGTTTTAATTTTTTAAAAGTCAGTTAATCTACTCATCTGAAAATGAGGAATTGAATATAGTTTTCCACCTTTGTTTGGAGTTTTTACTTTTGGAATAATTGGCAAAGATAACAGAACTTTTGAAATTTATCTAGAAAAGATATCAAGATTTTGAAAGGGTATTGTTAACCTCAAGTCAGCGTTCAAAGAGGCAGCATGTCATTGCCATATAAAACACAGAAACTGAGAAGTGTTTCTGTTTGATTTAGATCCCATCAGAAGCAGATGTTTCCTTTAGTGAGAAGCCACCCCCAAATGGAGGGCTCAAATGCTAGTTGAACATTGTTTTGGAATTGTCCCCAAGGTTTCCCATGCCATTTAGCTTTTTCAGTTGTTAATATTGTAATACACCAAGCAAATTCTAAAATTGTCACCAGTAAAAATCTATAGTTACATGCTTACATTCCTACGTATCTTCAGCACAGTGGTATATGCAAATAAGAAAATAAGGATCTAAAGGAAAAGGAACAGAAAAGTGGTGAGCAAAGAGAATGGGCAGGAATGAGAATTGCTTTCCTGCCTCACTCAGATGTCTTGATAAAAAAATCCAGGGAACGTTGTTCAGCTGCTCAACCCTTGACCTGCAACTTAGGAGACAGAGGGAATGTCGACATCTGATGGGATCATAGTTACTAGGAGCCTTGCCAAGTCAGTGAAAAGGACTTTAGAAAGTGGATGGAGGTATATGACAGGATTTCCTGTTTGTTTGTTGGTTTGTTTTGGCAGTCGTCCTTCTTGAATCCAGTGCATATGGAGACGCGGTCTCTCGCAAGAGGAGAAAATGTGTTTCAACCATTGCTTTTCTCTGTGGGGTCTCACATCAGTTTATCCCCCTCTTGCACAGAATTGCAGTGCCCATCTGAAGATTAAAAGCTTAACGCCTGCCTGCCAGCAGCTGGGGGTGAGGGCCAGGAAGTTGCTAGTGGCTAATAAAGCCGAACCAACAGTTTTAACCTTTCCAAGGTACCACGCTGAACAAGATCCTAAGCTTCAAAGCACTTCACTGCAGACATTCATCTCAAATGAGACCTATAAGTGTGTGCAAGGAACGTTCCAATGTTTCCCTGAGCTTGGGCAAAGATACCTGTATTAACTGGTTGTCTTCTAATGAGGCTCCTCTCAGAATCAGAGGATCAATGATAGGGGTTGGAAGGGACCTCTGGAGATCATCTAGTCCAACCGCCCCTCCAAAGCAAGGACACCCACAGCAAGTTGCATAGGATGGTGTCCAGGCGGGTTTTGAATATCTCCAGAGGTGGAGACTCCATCACCTCTCTGGGCAGGCTGTTACAGTGCTCTGCCACTCTCAAAGTAAAGATGTTCCTCCTCATGTCTACTTCATAAACATCTCTGAGTGGGATGAACATTTGATCTCTTTGTAGACTTGCAGAGAAGAGCATCCCCCAGAAGCACTATTTTAGCATCCATCAGGCCTGCTGAATGGCCATATGCATATTTTCATGGATGATGCATTTTAGTTCTATCCTGCAGAGGACTGGATCTGATGAAGAAATTAGCGCATCAGGGACTTGTTCTGAGTCTCTGTTCTGCAAATCATTGTCCACTCCTGGATTCAGGGGAGTGCAGAATGGATTCAGTACAAGGAGTTAGCCTTATGTCCTGAAATGTTCGTTCTCACTGAGGATATCCTGCAGTCTGCTGTTTTATAACATCCCTGAAGATACTGAAAATAAATTGTAGCATGGCGTGTACGGGCACACGAACACACACAAATGAAGTTCAAGTCTCCTTTTTCTCAGCTGGAGTAGTTGGGTTGGCCAAAGCTCATACTTCATTGGCAACTCTGCCACTTCTCAGTGGGTGTACTAATTAATTTGTTTCCTGTTTTCTGGCTTTGCTGTTTCTTGTGTTCATTTAGAATTTACACTCTCTTGTGGTGAAAGCAATAGAAGATTTGGGGAAGGATTGCCCGAACCAGTCGAAAGGTTTTGGAACTGTCTTCTGTAGTTGAAAAAGTATTCTGAAAACAGTAGAATAAATATATCTGAACACGGCAACAGCATTTTTTCCCCTAAGTCTTTGGACAGAAATAATTTAAAACATTGTTCTTATCTCAAATCTGTGACCAAGTCCTGGAATGCATTTATTACTCAAGACATCTCTTTCCTTTCTGGCCCGTGCCATTTTACACAAATGACCCTCCTGAGGCACGTCTCTTTAAAGAAATAGAGAAATCTGAAATTTATAAGTTAGCCTTTTCTCCCTTACAGTTTCAGCATAATAAAGTAGTTTGACAATTTCCATTTGGAAGAGCTGGGTCATCTCTCACCATCTTTTTGGAAATCGTCCCAAATCTGTTATTGCCTTCAGATATGTTTTCAGATTGAGCCATTTTGCTCCAGAATTTTGAACTTCTTTAATGCTTTTCCCTGCTGACCTCACAACCTCTTCCATTTTATCTTCTAGACTAGATAGTATTTTCTCTGGCACAGGGATTTACATGCTATGGCCAGGTTTTTGGGGTTTTTTGTTGAATTGTTGGGCATTACCTTCGTTACATTGCAGACCATCTATCTAATTGGTCAACCAAAGTAACTGTTCCTGAAGAATCCTGTATTTGGATTAAATAGGCTTTTGAAAGACAGGATGAGTTGGGGTAGTTTTATATCATGTTCTTGTGTCAAGACAGCTGTACAGAGTGACTTAGTTTCTTCTCCCAGTAGTTGCTTGGACAACAGTTTTAGAAAGAGCCTTCAGAGTTCGGAATTTTAAAATACAAGTTCACTGAGATTTCTAGTATGTGCAGTTTTGGAGACAACATTGTTCTACTCAGAGGGAAAATATGTTTGAGCCTTTTGCAATATAGTCTCTCACACATTCTGGTTGTGTGTGCCTGTATCTATGGTCTGTGTCTACATACTGCTGTCAGTGAGGGAATTTTTCAGTGCAAAGAATTCCTTACCTGCAAATGAGCTTTCACAGGGAATTAATTTCATGCAGTGTGAATATTTGCCTACATGTCCTGTTTCCTGCTTACTTTCAATTTTTTATTAAAACAGAGGAAGCTTTACAGCAGTACATTCAGTTAAGCGTAGTATCGCAGCTCCACAGTTGCTACTGTCTGCCTGGGACATACACAGGCAAAACATAATTACAGATCTCTCCATCCCTAGGAGGGTGCGTGCCAGGCTCACCACAGCTGGGAGTGTAAATGGTTTCCAGCACTAAAGTTAAGCTGTGTCTGCAGTGCTGCTGCTTATGGCAGATTGGTGCAGCAGCTTTTACATTGACCTTAGAAATCACTATAGGCCATACGGTCTTAAACTTACTTTAATAATTAGCTTAAATATATTTAGATAAGCATGCAGTTGAGAAGAGGGGAGAAGTATCTTTAAAAATGGTATATTTGCTCCCTGGTATATTTACTTTTTATAAAAAATGGAAAATAAGCAGTAAGCAAAGCAGGTCGGTAAATATTTATGTGGTATGACATTGATTCCCTGTAAAGAAAAGGCTGGTACCACCATAACTGACACATTTACTTCCCAAATAGTCTGCATAGCGTGGCCAGTAGGTTGCAGGAGGTGATTCTACCCCTCTACTCTGCTCTCATCAGACTCCATCTGGAGTACTGTGTCCAGCTCTGGAGTCCTCAACAAAGAAAGGACATGGACCTGTTCGAACCACTTTGTCAGAAAGTATAGTGACAGGACAAGAGGGAATGGTTTTAAATTGGAAGAGGGGAGATTTAGATTAGATACTAGAAAGAAATTCTTTACTGTGAGGGTGATGAGACACTGGAACAGGCTGCCCAGGGAAGTTGTGGATGCCCCATCCCTGGAAGTGTTCAAGGCCAGGATGGATGGGGCTTTGAGCAACCTGGTCTAGTGGGAGGTGTCCCTGTCCATGGCAGGGGGTTGGAACTGGATGATCTTTAAGATCCCTTCCAACTCTAACCATTCTGTGATTCTATGTGAGACTCAGATGTGCACTGAATTCTTCCTGGTCTCATTTTTGAGTGTAAATCCTCCTAAGAGAGGATGAGAACCACATCTGGAGCATCAGTTGTTTATCCTAAAGTCCTGTACCTTAAATAAACTTATTTCCTATCATATATATTGCAAGTCATTAATATTATGTTTTATTGGTTAACTTTATCCCTTTATGGTTCTCGTTGTTGAAATGTGCAAGTGAATTATGAAAGTAATGCATTCATTAAAATAGTGCTACTACTGCGTCTTACTAATACACTGGAACAACATTCCTTGGAAATCCTGCAATTCCTTTCACCAAGATAAAAACGGATCTTTTAGTTTGTTTCTTTTAGCGCAAGTTTGCTTTGAATTTTATTATCTTTGTCACGCTCAAAACTAATCAGGAATGTTCTCCTTCAAATGTGAAAAAGCCACCTTTCGGTAACCTTGGCATATGTACCATATCCTTGTAAATTAAATTCTTTACGCTTTTTTAAAAGATGTGTTTTCTTTTTAATATTATAATTGCCGTTTCAAATTTTCTTAAGAGTTATTTCAGCAGATATATAATTATCCTTAAGGATATGTGGCTTCTCGATGACTCTTGCTATGGGGAAAGAAGAGACCCTGCCTTGGTTTTATCACAAGGAATTTAAACTGTGCGTAATTTTGGCCAAAAGACCTTAGTTAGTTACAAAAGGAATCCCACCCTGCGTTGTCTCAGTGCTTTGCATTTCCATACGAGCTGCGTTCAGCGTGGGTTGTATGATAATTCGTGTGCTTGATATGCACGGTTTGTTTATGTCGGGCTCCATTATCCTGTCTCATGTTCTTGGAGTGCCTGAAGTAGTTTCGCTAATCTGTCAGCATAGTATGTACTTGTGGATAAATATAGACATGCAGCCACTCTGTGAGTGGTCATCATCATATGCTGAAGCTAAAAATTACCCCTTTGGTTATGGAAAGGCTGATCCGATCCGGAGGCCTGCTCTGGCTCACACACTGTAGGTCTCCAGCGCTTGTGTATTAACAAACAAAACCAAAAAAAACCCGAAAGAAACATCTACCTCAGTGCTGAAAAGCTTACCGTGAAATACGAAACAGGATTATGAAACGACTAATTTCCTTTTCGATTTTAGTTAGAAAAGGCTTCTAACTTTTCTAACTGAAGGAGTGGAACATTTCAGGTATTCACAGGCTCATGGATATTACAGTAGCGTGTTGGAGAAAGTCCAGTGTGATCGGCTTTATAAAGGGGCTCGGTAGGTACGAAAATAGTGCAAATACGTGTTTGGGTTTGTGTTAATAGTTTGTTCATAGTTGCTAAAGTGTGAATTTGGCACAGTTAACTAAAAACCCACAATCTCTGGGTTTTCTGCTTAACGGTACTGAAAATTCAGTAACTGTGTTTGGCTGAAGTTGTATCCAGTGTAGCACAGATTCTTGGCTTGTGCATTATGATTGTTCTGTTGTTCTGCTTCGTCTTAGAGTTTTAAGAAAAATACCTGTAGTGGAATTCACAGCAGAGAGTCTCATATATTAATTTAATTTTGCACTCAGCCCCACTATCGGCTTAGTGACTCTGTGTGTCGGGAGTGTTAAAACTACTGGGCATTTTTACAGCTATTTCTCTGATCAGGGAAATGGTCAATACAGGGAAATAATTAGCAGGGATTTTGGTTCAGTAATCCTTTCTGTGGCAATAGAGTATGGTTGTGGTGACAACCACATGTGAAATTGCACTGCTATACTTCCATATTTACTCCTTTTTTAAAATTCTTTAAAAATGTATGAGATTTAGAAAATCTTATTCTTCTAGCCTGAACTAAATTAAAATATTGTGTAGGAAAATAATGCAATTTGAAATACAGCTCATTGTAGATGCAGTAGAAAAACAGGCAACATATCTTGAAAACGAGAAAATGGGTTGTTGGAGAGAAGTAGCCCTGAGCCAGAATTTCGCCTCAAATGATAGTCCTCTTTGAGTTGATCAGGCATAGTTAATCTTTTTAACAGATTTTCCTAGGGTAACAGCTTTAAGGATGTATAAAACCTTTTTTAACTGACGTACAGGTTCCCTGCTATCGCAGAGCCCTTGGGCTTCAGGTTTATCTTGGTCTCCTGCATGTGCATCACCATTCATTCTCCTGGGGAACAAGATACTTTTCTCTAGGTGAAAGGTTTAATATAATGCAGTATTTGTATGGTGACTGGTATCCTCCAATATGCTAGGACTTCAAACTGAATGTTTCAATGGTCAATTCTGGTATTTCTCTTTGTAGAACATTATTATTTTGAAATTAGATAGTAAAAGCTTAATTGGTCTTAATTGGTCACTGAAATCAAGATGTAGAATTGAGTATAAACCCTTCCCTCTCGTCCAAACCCCACGAGACATCTTCTGCATAAAACCTTGCAAACTATGTGTTAATTTTTCTCACATAAAAATTACATACTTTATTTAATTTTATTTGTTTCACTGGCATAGATAACAAAAATGGGTACATCCTTTTTATTGCTATCTTTAAGGCTCACATTATAATAAGTCAAAATAAAGAGACCAGTCATAGATGACCTTAATGCAGCTGTTTTTTAAATTCTGAGTCCTTGATTTCCAGTTTTATGTCTCAGAGCACTTTTTTTTTTTTTTAATGAGGATTTTAAGAGCTTTCAGGCTAGGAAAAAAAAAATTGTGTTCTGTTAAAGTTCATACATCATCAGTGTAGATATCAGTGACAGTCTGGTCACTGGGCCAGATTTTTGCAATGCAAATATCAAGCATATGCAAATGCACACAGTGAAGATGCTTGTATGGAGGTGGCAGCTACAAAATGATATTTTAAAACTTTGAACTAAATCAGTGTCATATGTCAGTCATTTCTATAACTGCTGTAATTGCTGTAGCAATGAGAGATGTTAACCCCTAGGATATCCTTTTACTTTCCTTTGGGGGAAAGGCTGTACAGGCCTATATTTCAGAGGAAAGCTAGAATAAACTTTTTTGGTGCACAGACAAATCTTGCAAATAATTGCATTTCTCTGTTACAGGGTGCATATAATTTATTTTTCAGTTAGATATCTGGAAAGAAAAAAAGATCAGCCTGTGTCACAAATCTAGCAGCATCGTTGTTAAAAGGCTTACAGTAACTATGTGGATTTAAATTCCAGTCTCAAAATCCTGGCTGAATGCCATGATGATTGAAGATAAGGCTCTCAAATAGTATGACTAGGGCTTCTTAAAATTAATTTCATAAGGATGTGAGGCGTGCCTGATCCCACATGCTGCCTGCCTGCCTTCCTTCCGTCCCTCCTGCATGTTCCCTCATAGTAAATTTTGAACTTAGTAGCCAATTTAAACCAGAATTGCCTGAGGACCAGAAGGCAGGTTTGTGTATGATGAGACTCCTACAGATTTCTTCAAGAGGGAGCCTGGGATGGTTGTGGTGGCCGGGGAGAGGCGGGTGGCCCAGGCCGGGTGTGTTTAGGTTGGCAGCGGCTGGCTGGCGGGCAGCCTGCCTGCCCAGCCCCGGCCCAGGGCTCCGGAGGGAGCTTGGGAACAGCTGGGGGGAGCTTGGGATGATGACAGGGGGGAGGACAGGGCTTTTACTGCACGAAGGACACAATTCCTTAAGAAAAAAGGTTGCACTGCTCACAAAAAGCACACTTGTCCTAACAGTGCTTGGCGGTCAAACTGTTTTCATGGGTAGCTGTGAGCCAGTCAAAACCACACATTTGGCAAATATGTTAGTGATAGTAAAAATATTGTCTTGACTCCTTCCTAAAGCTATTTGTGGAGAAATTTCCATTACCTAGTATATTTGATAGTCCATATAAATTTGCATCTGATCCTTTACATCCCACTGTCTTCATGCTTGAACTCTAGGAGAGCATAGGTGATAACAGGAGAGCAGTAGCGCTTACACGCTCCTTTTTTCATTGCTTTGAAGATTATTATTCAGAACAATGGGGTATTTTTAGAAATGTTTTTCTGGAATATAAATGTAGAACTGTTCTATACACTTCGTTTTATGCAAAGAGTCAGAATGCCAAGCAGATTCCATGATTATGTTTTTGCCTTCAACAATCAAGTGAAAATTTGGAGGAAAAAAATCTCTCGCAGGAAACACCTATTAGAGTAGAAGAAGTGGAGCTGCTGCCCTAAACACTGATGGCATGTCAATGAGTCAGCCCTTATCAATCAGGAGGGTTATTTATGGTTATGTTACACTTGCAGAATAATAGCTACATGAACAAAAGCATTTCTCTCGTGCATTATGGTGATATAATGGACTCCTAAACTTTGTTTTTTTCTAAAGGAAAATATGTTCTCTTTTCTCCAGTGCATTTTTTTTTTATTTTTCAATGCATAAATTGTGGGGTCTGATTGTGCCACATCTTGAATACCCTCAGACAATAATGTAGCCTGTGGGATTTAGTTTTTTCAGGGTTTTTTTGCAGCAATTAATTGTTAAAGTATTTCGGAAAGATCTATGATCTCATTTATTCTTAAAACAATCTCATGTATTTAATAGTTGACAGTCACTTTCAGTAGCAGTTGCAATTCTGTTCCTCAAAAGGAAAGGCTAAAAATGTTATATGTGTGGCATCCATCATTCTTCTCTCTTTCTTTCCAATTTGGATGGAGCATAGAATGTGACACTCTGAAATGCAATGCTATGGGGAAATGTTATGATCGTATTAGTTCACAATATTTTCCACAGTTTGCATTAAAGCACCTCTGTCCCAATCACCATCCGTGTTCACAGGAGTTACAACACTTCTGTTGCATTCAGAGTGGGTAATGGCTGCTCTTCCCACCGTTACTTAGTTTGCTGCTTTTAAAGAATCTGGCGAAGTGAACAGGTGGTTCTACCAGTACTCATCTGGAGACCAGATAGGACTTTTATTGCCAATAAGTCCTAAGCCTGAGAATTTTGTTTTGGAAATTTTTTCCATAGTATGGTAATATTTGAATTAATGGGGCTTTGTTTCATAGCACTTCAATTTTATTTTTTTTCTCAAGTTTCCCAGAGAAACAGAAAGTAGAGCTAAGCCTAGTTCATAATATAGTACATAATATCTTGATAATGGTTATGATGAATTCCCAAAATCAAGGGGCAATTTAGATTGGAAGGGGTCTCTGGAGGACTATTAGTCCAACCTTTGCTCACCGACTAAATTTTATCAGGGCCTTATCCAGTCAAGTTTCAAATATCTCCAAGAGTGCAATTTTTGCTATATCTGTGGATAACCTGTACTTGTGTTTGATATATATGGAAATTTTTTCCATATATCTAATTGGAATTTCTCACATTCCAACTAGTGTCTGTCACCTCTCGTTCTGTCACCACGCTCAAAGACGAGCCTGGCTTCATCTTTGCTATAGCCCATTACGTAGCTGAATACTGCAACGAAATTTTACTTTGGCCTCCTTTTCTTAAGGTTGAACCGGTCCAGCACTCTCAGTCTGTGCTCATGTAGCAGGAATGTAAGACCCTTCATGGTCCTCCCTTGGCTCCGGAATAGCAATGTCATTCTTGTTTGGGAGAGCCCAAAACTGGACACAGTACTCCAGATGTGATCTCTCAAGTGCCCAATGGGACTGTAGGCTTTGGTACTTTCAGGAAAGCTAATAAATAATGAACATTTTTTGCCCATGGAAAACATTTCATGTCTGACTTTTTGTATAAGTTTTATACTGGTGAAGTGTCACTGTTTTTAAAGGAGTCATCCTTGATTGACGAGGAAAACCAGTCCTTTTACAAATCATCTTAGTCAAAAGATCAGACTCCTGACTTTTGCAAGGATGGCTCAGTTTGAGTAGCAGTAAGAATAAATTTATTCTTTGACAACTGAGCTGCAAATCAGGCCTACAAGATACAGAATAAGAAATGAGGATATTGTTCAGTTAGGTGTCAGCAAGTCATACCAGGTAAAAAAAGAGGACTGGTTGTACTGCATAGTAAACATTACCCAGTTTTAATACGTAAAATTTCATCTTTGATTTCTTCTTCCAGTCTACATTATGTAAAATTTACCTATAACTATACCTATATAGTTAGAGGTAAACTATATAGGTATAATTTACCTATATTTATACCTATATCTACCTATAACTATACCTGTAATCAATGCATTGATTTTCAACTCTGCTTGATTATCAACTATTTTCAAGTTTTGCTTTGACAGTATAGTGGGCCAATGGAAAAGTTAAGTCCTATTGAAATAACTTACAAGCAAATGTCTCTTCTCTACCTTTCAGCTTCTCCAGTTGGTAACGGATATATCAAGCCACCCGTCCCACCTGTTTCTGGTACACAGAGAGAAAAAGGACCTCCAGCCATGTTGCCTATCAATGTTGACCCAGACAGTAAACCAGGCGAATATGTCCTGAAGAGCTTGTTTGTTAACTTTACTACTCAGGCTGAACGCAAGATTCGCATCATCATGGCAGAACCTCTTGTGAGTAAAAAAGAAACTCTAAGTGTATATGTACTTTGCTCTGAATTTATTTTTAAACCAGGCTTGCTTGCCATGCAACGCAGAATATTTTGCTTGTAATCTGCATTGGAGTTTGATAGTGTTTCCCAAACTGCAAGCTACGCTACTATGGCAATTAGAAGGTTGTGGGAGAGGACAGAGGTATGCGAGATATGCCAAAGGGGTGACATGAAAAGGAACGAACATTTTATTTCTGTTTGCAATATGGGCATGTGTTAATGTGATCGAGAGGCAGAAGGGGTGACAGCCAGCATAGATTTCCCAGCTGGGAGAGTGGTCATTTGAGACAAAATAGATTAGAAAATGCTGAAATGTGATAAAACCAGTATTTCTGAGCATTGCTGATTTTCAGCTAAAATATGAAAATGAATAGCACTGCCAGTTCTTATTTTAGTTATGACAGTAGTAGGTTTCAGAATCTAAGTGCTATAGCACCTATTTTCCAGATATGAAAAATCATGCAGCATTTGAAAAATGAGCTACATTACAAGATCTTGCACAGTCAATAAAAAAGACACCCCATTGTTTATATTTTAGGCAAATTTAAAATACAAGTATGTTTGTTGCAAATGGCCTTATGTAACTGAACTTCTGGGAGTCTGCTGTTTTAACCTGAGACTACAGCTTATATACATTCTTGTTACTTTGCTCAAGGAAGAATAGTTCTGTAACCTCTATTTTAGTTCTGACAAAGAAAAAAGGAAAAAAAGGCAAGTAGGAACCTGTATTTCTGAGCTGTAAGGGAGTTTTTATAAAATCTTAGAACATTTTTTGTATAAAGCGTAGTATACTTAGTTCAGTTTCCCATTTTCAGGTCTAGATACTCATAAAATTGATATTGTCTTGATTCTGCTGGCATCTGTTTAGCATTATGTCTTGATTCAGAGTCAGAAGCATTTGATGCTTGGAAGGTTTTTCCAGATTTTCCTCTGAAACATCAGGTAGATGCAAGATGACAGAAATATCTTATATAATTTGGAAATAACACTAAAAAAGCTAACAGGAAATAATATGTTAACAAAGATCCAGCTTGTTTTTCTTTCATCAGTCTCCTCCAAATAGGAAAAAGTAGAATAAACTGACAGTCATAGCATAGGTCCTTTAAAAATAAAATGCCAGCAGCTATTTGTTACCGTGCAGTCTTCATGTGATCCAAAGTAAACATAAAAATTTATGGCAAAATGTGTTGTTAAGGCAAAATGACTTGACAAGATCAGGGAAACAACAAAAAACACCAAGACTGAGAACACCATTTCCTTGCGGCACCTTTGTTACTCTAAACACTAATCTCTGCATTTCAGACATAGCTATGAACCAGTGACCCTGATTTATTCTCATTTCACCTTGTGTTAAGATGATTTTGAGTTGCTGTCTGTCGACATAATTTTTGTTGCTTTGTGAAACTACATCTGAATGTTGATCTTATTTCAGAGGTTGTTTAGTGATATTTTATTTGGTATTGTTCAGTGTAGAATGTAGACATATGACAAGAGACTGGAATGTCAGCTTCTTCTTGTCAACATTTTCAGAATGTATTTCTTACAGGGGTCTAACCATGAGACACTGACAATAATTCAATGACATAATCACATCTTATTAATACTAATAGGATTTACAAGTCGTGGCATGCTGCTATTTGAGGGTGACTGTGACAAATGTGTAAGCAGGTTTTTCTAGACATTCAGTCAAAACGATCTTTAAATAATTGGGTTCTAATGAAAGAAGCGAGTAGGGAAAAATGGCACAAGTTATTGTGGAATAATGGCTAAGAATTTAACTCCACCCTTTTTGTGGGAGAGCTGTTGGATGTTTAGCAGCTTTGTTCCCACATTTCTGCTTTACTGACTAGAATTGTAACCAGGAGGTCCTGAGGATTTGTGAGACAAAGATTATAAATTGGTGGTGCAGAGCCACCCTTTGGCCTTTTTTCACAATAGGTAGTCCAATGGTGAGCTCTTTGAAGATTCTGTTCTAATTAAGCTCAAAAGTACTTCAAAGAAAATCAAAATGGCAAAGTGCTCTAACACTGAGATGTTTCTAGTTTGAATTCTCTAAGTCACTACAAGATATGACAGTTTAATTTTATAATGAGCGATGAATACTTAAGATATCGTTTAGAGAAGCTAAAACGATCTGTTTATAATATAATTGCTTTATCCTCTCTTTTAACACAAAATCTAGCTCAGATTCAAGCTCTGAAATTACTGTGGGTTTACATTAACGGCTTACTGATGCATATTTTTTACCTAGGTATTTCTTTTCATACACACAATTTGTCTGCTTCTCCTTCCTGATTATCATTACTGTTGTTTTTATAATTTTTTCTCTCAGTTTCTTTGGATTCCATATCCCTGTTTGACACAAGATCTTTTCTTTTGTGATGTACACAGAGCCCAACCAGGAGCTGTGGTGGAAAAACAGCTTTGTGTCCCACCACGTGTTGCAGATGGTAGCAAGACACAAAACTTTCTTGCTATTTCCTAGGGCAGCAGTGAAGGGCACAGCACCCACCCCCACCTGCAGCCCTAGGAAATCTCACCGGGGTAGCAAGATTCCAGCATCAGAAAAAGCAGAGGCCAATGTCACCTACTCCTCCTGCTGCCTTGGCTGTCAACTGCCTATGACTGGACATTTTGGTAACTGGATTTGGCAGCAACCATCATACAAAATGCCCTCCCCAGTTAGTATGTTTTCTAGGCTTGAATCTAAGCCACTGCTAAGTCTTTAGCAAGTTAGAATGGAAACCCTTTTTTTCCAGATGTGGGGTTTTTTCTACTTTGTCTGGAGAATATTTTTCTTGGAATTTCAGTTCGATTTTTTTCACCCTTTTAGGGTTTTTGAGATATAACAAACATTTCAATAGTTACATTAAGTTCACAATTATGTGGCTAATTTTTAACGATTAAACTACCCAGATTTTCAGATTATATTAATACAAAATAAAGGTATTTGACAGCAGAATTAATTAAAAGGGATTATCCGGTTTATAAAATTAAATTTGCATAAATGAAATGTAAATAGTTTATTCTTGATAACCTTTAATTATTTTCTGTAAAAAATTGTTGTCCTTTGTAATGAATATTTTTTCCTGCAGACCTTTTTTCACAGCTGGTTGCATTCATATTTACATTTTTATCAGTTTGTATTATAAATCTTCTTTGCATTGCTTCACTTACAAACACAATTTGATATTTTATTACTGCTGATTTCCCTTCAAGCAGCGGTGACCTTAAAATAAAGCTAGAATGAGGAAGCCAGGGAAATATTTTTGCCAGTTCAAATGATAAAATCTGTTTACGCATATTAACACTGTAAGGATAAAGCCCAGAAAATAGTTTCCTTTTTTAGGATCGTTGATTATCACTCATAATTCATCCTGTGCATTCTGATCAGGATAATCTTCAAATACAACATTCAGCAGTACTTACACACAGCTGTAGACATTGAGAAAACATAGTGAGCTACAGGCATTGACAGTGGTTAATGGTTAATTTAGCTGTTGGTAAACTTTCATTACGCTTTTCTCCTGCAAGCATCTTCTTTTACTGAGCTTGTCTAAATTCAGGATCTCTCTGAATACTGAACTTGAAAACGGAATTTACTTATTATAGGATTAGGACTATGAGCATATTCATGTCTGCCTGCAACTTTCTCCTTTTATTAGGTAGGTGTATCTGGCCTTTGGAAAAAAAAAAAAAAGAAAGTAGTGATGTGGTTGATACTAGTGTACTTATTGATTCAATTTAATTAGAAGATCAAAGACATTGAAATATAGCCCTATATCAAAACAGGGGTGGTCATAACATCCAAGCAGGCAGTTAGGAAGACTCTGAAAGGGCAAGAATAATGCAGGTTTGCTTTTGCAAAGGCTGACCAATCAACATGTATAGTGGCACTGCTGTCCAATTAGCTTTAATCTAGGCCTCTCTTTCTCTAGGCATTGGTGAAGAAATACGCTAAGGACACACTTGGGAGAAGAGGAAGTAGAAGGGTTTTTGGTTTTTGACCGCTGGGCTGTGATAACTAGTAAGATTTATGCAGGCTGCAATAATACCAAGGAGTTTTATCACACAGCTATAATGTATAATTTTCTGGTTTACATGGACTTGAATTCCAGCTCACATGAGGAGTGACTCCTTTGTTCTCATCTATAAAGAAACATGTTAGACTTACAGATTTCTTACATTTGATGTCCTCATGAATAGTTTGGCACACACAGGGACTTCGGACCCCTGTTTATTCACAGTGCACAGACAGGAGTTAGTATCAGGAACAAGTAAGTTATTAGAAAAGATGAAAGGCTCCATTCTGATTATTCACTCAGCATGCATGTGCCCAGATAAGCTGAAAAGAAGACAACTTTATTTGAATAATCTTATGCAAGTGCATATCAAATATGCTGTTCTTTTTTCCGATACAAAATTCTCTTCCCTAGGAGCTTTTCCTGTAAATGCTACAAATGTGCCAGATTCTCATTGTCATCTCTCCCTATCTACCTCTGTATCACTTTGTATCACTCAGTAATTAGGTTGCTAGTCATTAATATAATTGTTTTATTCCACTAGTGTTTGTGTAATAAAAACTAGAGGAATTCCGTAAAAAATTAAAATTCTGTAAAACATGTGGTCAGTCCATCCTAACCCTAAGGACTTTGTAGTTCATAATATTATAATTCTATATCTAACACATCTATCTCTTTATTTCTGCTGTATTCTTTATTTAGTATCTAAATCATATATTAGTGGTTTACTTCTTTTACATCCTGTTGTGACAAATAACATATAGGACATTAAGAATAATTACCTATTATTGCAATAGTTGTCATTGAAGTACTGAAGATAGTTCTTTATGAAATTCTGTCTCGCTGTTGACTGTCCTCTCACCTATTCATAAGAAAGTGAAGCATTTACACACCATCTTACTTTAGCTACTTGGTATGTAACCTGAATATACTGTCCTTTTATTGTACAAAACCCTACAGATCTGTTACAGTGGCCACATTAAGTGGCTTGTTGAATAGAGAAGATCTGTGTCTGTCAGTCATGGGACAGTCTGGAGCACCGAGGACAGTCAGTGTCCTCGGGAGAATGCGCCATCTCCTTGTGCTCCCAGCAGGTCTCAGCTCAGCAGTTTCTTTCCTGCAGGTCATTGCCTGGGTCACGGGTCAATTTTTCAGACTGACCATTGGTCTCAGTATTTCATTCAACTCCCAGCCATATCTAAGGACTAAGCTTGATTTCTGTGTGGAGTGTCCCCTTGCTTCTGTTTCCTTTTACTTCCTTCCCAGCAGCTAACTTGTCTGTTTCAAGAAATCAGTTCAGCAAAGCAATGTCTCTGCCATTACTCTCCCCTCCTTCTCTTGTTGGGTTTTGTTTGAACTTCACTGTCCCAGTCTTAACAAAATCCCCTTCACATACCCTCAATCTGCCCACGGTGAAACCCAAGCTGGGCCAGATAAGCTTGTTCTTTCTCCTAATAGAGAGAGAGGCAGCTAAGCCTGGGAGATACCATTCATGAAATAAGCAAGCTCTCCTCACATAATCAAAGGATGTGAAGGTAGAAAAATACAGGAAAAATCAAGCTTCTATACTGAAGGTGGAGGCCATAAAATGTAGTAAAGACAACTCCAAGCATAAAGAGCCTCCACTTCCCCTTCCACTGGATCACCTCAGGAATAATACCCCCCTCTAGTTATCTCAGTACACATCTCAGGCTGAAACCTGTAGGAGAAGCCAAACACTAAACAGTGTAGAGGGCTAGTCCTTCTAGGATGGCTAATCTTGAATCTCAGGGCAATTATCTTCCTGGAAGAGCTAAAAGGTCTGTGTGGTTTAGTGAGTGGCCACAGATGATCTTCTATGTAGTGCAGGGGAACATATCATAGAATTGAATCGTAGGAGTAGAGGGAAAGAGTATTAACTACAGTGTTGGACAAAGAGGAAGAGACAAATGTAGGGTTTCAGAAATAATGATGGGGAGTTAAGGAGGATGGAGACAGGATGCATGCCAGGTCAGATTCCAGCTTCCATACAAGAGAGAGGGAAAAAGTACATGCCGTGTTAGCAGCCAGAAAAGGACACATTTATGCATAGCCATTAGCATAGGCATTTGCAGCAAGATACATGCCTGTAAAAACACTCCTACATTTCAAAGCCAGGCAACGTCCATAGGAGCTTTCTCAGTGATCATGTGGTTTCTGTAACCGAGCTTTAGGGGAAAATGGTGTTTGAGGCTTCCAATCTCTTTCTGACAGCAAAACTCTCCAGGATGCCTACTGTCCCTGGGCCTCACTACCGTATGGATATAGTCAGAGGATAGTCAACGGTGCATATGATGGTTCAAATCGCTAAGAGGATTTAACATTGAAAGGCAGATTCAGTCCAAGGTCGCTGAGACTGTCACACTATATCACGCGTTGGCGGTGCAAATATAGCACAGAACCTACCACATGCCCCTAATCACATTTTTATGTCTTTTAAGGATATTGAAGGACTGAATGAAAATCAAGTATATACTTCGGTAGTGTTCTTGCTGGATAAGTAGCAATTAATTAAAGAGGTATCTTTCCATGTTTTTGCAACAGCTTCACCCTTCGCATGCTTTCAGAGTCATGTTTGAAGTCAGTGGGGTACTGCTTCAATGGGGTACTGCTTCATAAGGATTGCTGAATGTTTTTAAGTTTAAATTTGTGCTTTTTTTCTGAGTCTGATTCTGGCATGGTACAGTTTACACTAAGCTTGAATTATACCATATTTGATCCTGCATATCTGCTGGCATGACAAATATGAGAAAAACTTAAATACTTCACGTAGCTACCTTCCCAATTCAGAAATCCACCCACTAAATTCTTGTTTCCTTAAGTGGGCATGCAGTACTGGTGGAGACTATGGCATTTGTGGCCATCGTAGTTGTAGCAAAAGAACAGTGAATGCTGATGGTAGCTCTGCAAGGGCTCCCAGGCATCCTCCTTAAACGTCTGTCAGATCAGTACCAGTAACCAGGAGGAAAAAGCTGCAGATCAAGTCACCTGGGGGCACAGCTACAGCCTTTGAGATAAATATGTAGCAAAAAAAGCTCCAAATAAAGGAAGTATAAAGAAAACTAACTACTGACAGTAGTTTTGAGTTCACTTTAAAAATTTTTTCCTTGTCCACATTGGTCTATTCTATAAAAATAAACATACCGTTAATGACCTTAAGTAGTAGAAGTGTCAGCGAGGCAGCAGACCATTGCTGGGGTTGGTAGCTGTCATGCGTTACCCCCAGCCGTTGGAGGGTTATGTGAAACATGGTTCCTGTTTGTAGAGCTCTCACCTGTGCCTGGAGCAGCCCTGCAATTACATCTAAATTTATTCAAATCAACCGATAAGGGTTTCCTATAGCTTGGATTAAATTAGGTCACATTACTCTGAATGGCTAACCAGCAGGTCAGGGCCCTGAGGGCACTAATAAGCCTTAATGTCCTCCTCTGAGTGCCTGCCCACCCCTGCCCACACTGCTCAGGACCCCGTTCCAGGTGCTGGGGCTATCAGTCCCTGCCACAGCAACACCACACAGTGCTGGTCTCCAGCTCCCTGCAGCCCTACCCACCCATGGGCCCTGCCCAGCCAGGCCCACCCATGGGCCAACATCCCAGCCCTCCTTCTGCTGGGGTGGGGGGACAGGCCCTGGCTGCTAGGCCTGACCCTGCTGTCCCCATATGGAGCCCCAGTCACGGCTGGTCCTTCTGGACCCTGGCACCAGCAAAGCCATGGAAGCACTTTGGCAGCTCACGTTGATGTAACTGAAGTATGTCCTGCTCAGTGCACGAAGAGTAAGATACTGGGAAAAGAAAGGATTCGTGGGCAGTTCTGTACCAGAAATAACTGCATGCCTTTCTCTCTTGTACAGCCATCTCTCGGTAGGTGGTAGCAGGTAGGACAGCTGTCCTGCCTGGTCATAGGGTATTCAGGATGTCTGCATCCAGACAGGCCTTCTGCATTTTACTCTGCTGTACCTTTTAGTAAAGGCCTGGTGCCAATCCTGTATTTTCATTCACAAGGTCTGCAAATATGGGAAACTTGCCCACCCTTCCTGACCTCCCTGTTTTAATAGCATTTTACCAGTTCTCTATAAATGGGCCAACAGAAGGAACCTCATCCTCTGCTTGGAACACAGAGGTCCCTTAAATGCTTGTAGCGTTATGCTTGCCATAGGTGGGAAGTTTGACTAATGATGAAGACAGCACTCTCATAATAACTCTGAGAACGTGGTGAGCTCAAGAGGGAAGCTGCACATCCCTGCTTCTATGCAGGAAAAAAAAGCTTCCTGCATTTGTCTATCATGTCCTTCTTGCACAGAACAAATTAATTTGCTGAACATAAATCAGTTAGTGTAAAACTCTTTGCATATAGTATTGAAGTGTCAGTTAATTTCTCTGTTTAGGGAACAAAGATCTACCAAATGACTAGGTTGCATCAAGGTCAGAGAAGAGCATGCTCTCACCCTCTTCGCCATCTCTCAGAAGTAACTCTCAGACTTCAGTAAAGTCATCCTTAGTACTCTTTGCAACTTTACAGATGTTACAGAAGCATGTATTTAAAATACTTCTTTCGGAACTGGTCCACTGGTAGTCATCAGCTTATTTGGGCTTAAAATACCTTAGTAAAAGGAATTTTTTTATTTCCTACCTACAATGAAGCACCTCAGTTGACAGTGGTGAGAGAAGATATTAGAAAAGATACAAATGCTGAGAGCAGTAGGGTTTTTTGGTTTTATCTTTTTGTTGTTGTTGTTTTTTTTTTTAGTTAGTTACCTGTATATCTTTAACAGCACTTAACCTTTGTTTAAAGTTCATGATCATTTATTATGAACACCAACTTGAGGATATGTCTAGGAATTTTTACTGATCAGGTAAGAATGTCAGAGTTCTTGAGTTGTTTGCTCAAAGTAAGTGAAGGAAAGAAAAGTTTCCTATTTGTTTTTTGTGAGGTTTTTCCTTAAATTCTATGTTATTTGGGAAAGTTGCAGTGCTATTTTTTGAGCTGTGCATCTAATAACTTAGAAAGCAATCACTAATTCAGTGGGTTTGCTGCTCTCTTCAGTCTGCTTGGAATTTACTCCACTTCTGTGTATTATTAGTAGTGAAATTAATTTGCTATTTCTTTGGCTTGTTTGGCCTTTTTTTCCGATACATCAATTACTTCAGATTAAACATTCTCATGACCAAAATTTCTGACTGGCCACATTTTAATTGTGTTGGTGGACAGCATAGGTGAAAAGTGCCTTTTGCTGAGAATGTGATAGAAAGACAAAAATCAGCCTGTAATACCTGTTCTAATGACATAAGCTATCACTGAGTCACAACAGTACATGATGTGGATGCTAAAAAGGCGAGAGTCAGAGCCAGTGAGTGAAAACCTGTACCTGGAGCTGAACTGATGTTTTCTTACACAATTTTGTATTCAGCAGTACTGGGCACATCCTTTTTCACATGAATGAAATAGAAGAGCTCCTACAAAGAAAAGAGCAACTGCATGAAGAAAGAATAGACTGAGTAATACTAAGCCTGTCTTCTAAACATGCAACTTTCATTATTTTTATTCAATAATTGTAATGACAAGCAGGTTTTTGACCTGAGTTTGCAAAAATAAAAATTTATGGGATATGTACAATATTTTTATATATATTTCATACCCACTTGAAATATGCTTTTTTAAATCCATATGAAAGGCCATGTACAATTAGCATTGCTTTTTTACTTAATTTTGAAAAGTTACATGAAGTTCATCAGACTTTTCTTTAATGTTTTTGAAGTCTACAATTTTGTCTTATGCTGAGTTGTGGTGTTTTCTTAAAGCTATCTTTTTTATTATGCTTGTGCTTTGAATTTCCTTTTGGTGCATGCATAGAATTTCAAAGGCTAATACAGGAAATCCCCTTTTCTGTTTATTTTACTATCTGTGTACCATGGTCACTGACACAGTCTCTTAGAAGAGGTATCTAGCAGCTAATTGATGCTGAGCAGAGGAACAAGAGGATTCAAAGATTCTGTTGTGATCCACTGAACTGGCAATTTTTATGCAGGAGGACCTGCTGACTTGCAGAGAATGGTTGTGAAAACAGAACACTAATTGCTTGTTTCATAGAAGTTCCAGATGGGAGACATTTGGGAGACTATCAGAGTAAACAGGTTGTGTTTTTGAGTCAAAAACCTTGCCTCTCTTAATTGCTTAGGTAAAAATTAACTAAGCTTACTGGGGGGAAGGGAAGAAATTCCTGAAGAGTAAAAAGGTGAGTGAGACTGTTCTATACTTTTTTGAGAGGGCAAAACAGAAGTAAGTACTTGTAAGTTCAGCTGCTGGATGCAGGAGCATACAGATGAAACTGAGGCAGGGAGCAGACAGACAAACTGTCCCTTTCAGAGGCAAAGGGCTGGTAGGTCAGTGGTTGCTCCCCTGTGGAACAAGGTTTTACATTCCCAGCCTTAGGAAGTGAATTGGTTGTGTAGCATTTTCTCCTAGATGAGACAGAGAATGATCTACAGACCACACAAGCACAACATTGCCAATGATATGTTTTCAATCTTTGCACAAATTAACCTATGGCAAAACAAAAATTTACCATGTTTGATCCAGCTGTCTTTGGAGCTGTTTTGTTGTGGGCTTTTTTATCCTGCTGAAAAGAATGTAGTACGAAGATGTTCACTTTCTTTTGGGGGCTTATATGATGAGACAACCTTAAGCAGGAAAGAATTACCGTTAAGGACTTTTTGGTTCTTAAGATTGCGCGTATATGCAGTTCATACATATATTAGCTGTAGTAGTTGAATGTGGTCTGTGTTTACCCCATTTTATGTGAAAAGATCCATTCTACTTCTGTTTCCTTGTGGTAACTCTTCCACCCCGGCAGACTACTCAGTAGAGTATGTTTGGCTGCTTTTTAGCATGCAGTGCAAAAGCTACATTTTATATCACAATATCCTTCCATCCTCTGCGCTCTTTATAAAAAGATAGGGTTTATCTAAATCTGTAACAGAGTACCCAGTCATAGTTCAGTAAGGAATAACGTGCCTCATGGTTGCTGAGGTTAGAAATAACGTTAAGGGGCATTATATATCATAACATAGTGAAGCTTAATAAGCACTGCAACATCCTTTTGTTTCATGTTTCCATGAGCACTCATTTCTGTGACAGGTGGTCGAGGAACGCTATTCCTGTGCAAATTTACCCAATTATATTTATGTAGCAGCCCTGAGAAAGAGTTAATGTATTAACCATTAAAAGCAGCTGACAGTCTTTGGAGAAATGTTTTAACGTGCCTCTGTGGAGAGGGGGTTTGACCAATATGTTCTTTTTTAGATAAATTGTGAATATTCTATTTCATTGATGCATGCGAATGTGATTAAAATAAACATTTGCATTGCATAGTCAACATACTCTATTAATGTTTTCACACCAGCAATGAGGCAGAGGAATTAAATTAATTTTTAGGTGAGCGTTTTATTTTGTAAGCATTGGTGATGCTAAAAGTTTAGATAGTTTTATTAAAGATGATAGTTTGAAACATTAAATGCAAAATTGGCTTTGCTGTTCTTTACTGCTTATCTCTAACATGTATTAATATCGTGGGAATTTCCAGCATGAACAAATACAGAGTATACAATTGAAGGTAGCACTTCAAACAAGAAATAAGGATGTTTAACTTAGGGATTAAAAATGGAAATGTTATTATTGAGAAACCATTCTTCTGAATTTTTTTGATGTTTTTATAGCCCAGAAAGCTATGAGCTCTTTCAGATTAATCAAAACTTTCTTTATTCATTTTTTGTGGTTGTAGGCTTTGGCTCCAAATTCAGCCTACCTATTCATGCAAGATTTGGAAGACATTTCTGTAGAATGTATTATAGCTACAGAGACCCAAACAGAGTCAACTCATAATATGAAAGGGACTCTTTGCCAGTTCTGAATTGGGTGGGCAAGAAAATAAATAAAAATAAAACCGTGCCTTGAGGCTGGAAAACATTTTTAAGATTTTTTAAAAAACTTTTAAATAAGTGGATCTCCAGAGTAAATAGACTGCTATGCAACCTATTACTCAGAGGCAATTTCACTTTATTATCCTTTTTAACCTTGTTTTTGCCAGCCCTGAACCTTTGGTATATAATGAAAATGTCTACCATTGCGTACAAATACATTTTAAATAGTAGCTGCCATAGCAACGATGTTGAAAATACTGTATAAAATTAAATGGTAAGATTTGTAAGGATATTAGAACTAAGAATAGGCAAGTTGTTCACAGTAGATGAGAAGAAATTATCTGTTGCATAAAGAAAAAAGTGCTGTTTTCAAAGAGCACTTGAATCACCTGCATGTAGTTGAGCTGTATTTGAATTTGCTCAGCAGTATGTTCTTGACATGGTCACTTGTTACACTGACCATGCAGGCATTCATCCCTTTCTGTTTTCATGGAATCACAGAATGATTTAGATTGGCAGGGACCTTAAAGATCAATTTCCAGCCCTCCTCCCACTAGACCAGGTTGCTCAAAGCCCCATCCAGCCTGGTCTTGAACACTTCCAGGGATGAGAGAGCACTTGGACATCAAAAAAGTTGTTTGTATTTAGCCCTTCATCTTTATCCAGTTCATTATCTATTCATTACTCATCATTAGTAATAAAGCAAACAATAACAACTTCTACTTTGAGTTTTCTCAAAGCCCCACATATAATTTTCTGTGGTTGTTGCCATCCCTTTGCCAGGGCACAGTGAGTTGTTCTGATGTTCACATCCCACTCCCAGGGGGCTTTGTGCAGAGATACTTGGCTTCACGGGGTCAGCTTGGGTCCAGCCAGGCTGAGCCATGGCTGCAATGGCTGCAGGTAGAGTTTGTGACAGTGCTGTACTTGGAAAGAATCTATGAAAAAGCAACAACCTAAACAGAGGGATCACGGAATTGTCAGAGTTAGAAGGTACCTCTAGAGATCATCCAGTCCAACTCCCCTGATAAAGCAGAATTGCCCAGAGCACATCACTCCGGAATGCGTCCAGACAGGTCCTGAAGGTTTCCGGAGAAGGGGACTCCACAATCTCCCTGGGCAGCCTGTTCCAGGGCTCTGTCACCCTCACCCTAAGGAAGTTTTTTCTCATCTTCGAATGGAATTTCCCATGTTCCAGCTTGTGCCTGTTGCCCCTTGTCCTGTCACTGGGAACCACTGAAAAGAATCCGGCTCCATCCTCCTTCAACCCACCCTTCAGATACTTGTAAGCATTAATAAGGTCTCCCCTCAGCCTTCTCTTCTCCAGGCTAAAGAGTCCCAGCTCTCTCAGTCTTTCCTCATAAGGGAGATGTTCCAATCCCTTAATCATCTTTGTTGCCCTACGCAGGACTCTCTCCCATAGTTCTTGAACTGGGGAGCACAAGAACTGGATGGAGAAGAAGCAGAGACAGCTGCAGCAGCAGCTGCTGCCTGGCAAGAACACAAGAAGAGGCTGAGCAGCAAGAACAGCAGTGGGTGCAGGATGGGCTGAAGGAAAGAAAAAGCCCTCAGTTAAAGCCCTGGACTGGAGACATTGAGAAGTTATGGCAGCAGAACCGTTCCAGGGGTTTGGTTGGTGTCTTTGGCTGGTCTCCATCCCACGGCTGCCTTCTTCTGCGACCAAGTGTGTTGCATAGCCTTTGAAACGTTTCTTCAGGTGAATGTACCAGAGTTCAGGAAGCTTTGTATGGTTGCCTGAAAGCAAGCAAGAGATGAGTTGTATGGCCTTGTCAAAGGGATCTTCACTAACTTAGAAACACCGTCGCTGGGGAACACTGTCATCAGAAGCTGCAGTATTTGTGAGGTGCGTGGGCTTCCAGAGATAGGCAACAGGTGATTGGATCATTTTTAGGACTTCAGTTCCAGACCCAAAGTACATTTTTTCTCATTTAGCTGTTCACCTTACAGATAAGCGTGTAATGAGGAATCCCACACCTCATTTCTGCCTGGAACAATGCCTGCCTTTCTTCAGCATTCTAGATACTGCTCTGAAAGCCAAGCACTGCAGTGTCAGGGACTGGAACACAAAGTTTCTGGATGCCAAAGCCCTTTTTATTGAAACAGACCTTAAGAAACGTCTCTGTGGTAACTCAAGCCTTCTGCAACAGAATCACCAATTTAATTTAAAAAACCTAATTGTGTGGGGTGCTTTTTGCCCTAATCTGCACTTATTCTCAGCAAACTGATTGGTCCAGGACCCGTGAAAACTTAAGAATCTTTTAAATGAGTTGACCTGTACTTTTGAAAGATTCTCTGCTGTCCTTTGCAGTGTGCAGGAGTAGACAAAAGAAGCACTGTCCTTCCATGAGACACAGCTAGGTAGGGTGGCACCGAGTTACTGATTGAGGAGGAGGACAGCGGGTGGGGTGGTGTCTGGTGTCTGTCTCTGGGCTACAAGTTTTAACCCTGCCTGTCCATTACCACTAATCTGTCATAAAGTTGTAGAGCCCTTAATGTAACGTGGAGGAGTCACTCCAGACATTAAAGATAACAATGAGAAATATTGATGACTGTCCTGGCTAAATGACTCAGTAGAAAACATTTTGTTGATTTTTCTATTTGGTAGGTAGTCAGGGGATACTGCAGTCACCCTGCAGCCAGCCTCCTCGCCAGCTGGCATTACACGTGGATCAGTGTAATTAATCTCAAAATCAGTCGGCAGATTATACTGGACAACATTTTCTCCAGAGAAAAACATTAAATAATATAAATCTTTGGAGTGCCTCAAGTCTTTCCATTGCATTATCTCAGCAGCTTTGCAGATTTCTTTGTTTTGCATCTGACGTCCCCTGGCAGTGATGGTATTTTGCCTGATACATTAACAGATGCTGATGAATGTAATAGTTTGCTGAAAGCTGAACAGAAAAACTCACGCTGAGCTGGTGGGAGAGCCCCGATCTTGCACTGTAAGAGAAGAAAGTGCATGATTTACAGAAGAATGAGGCGCTGACACATTTCAGACACAAGCAACAGTAGTACAATTCAGTGCAGGATTGTGACAGTGACATGTTTTTCAGACTGTCGTCTGCCTCCATGTATTGCTTATTTTCATTGTGGTTAGGAGATTCATGTTTTGTGTATATATACACAAATAGATATTTGTATATTTGCATATATCTAGAATACTGGACTATGTTCTTCTAGATGCCTCAGTAACTGAGCCTGCTTGGCAGAAAAGCCCTAAGGGTGAATGGATGTTCACACGTGGGGACTCAGGTTTCTGGTTTGGGCAGTTCTCGGCCTTCCCACATACTCCAAGAACTCCTGAAAATTTGCTTCCATTCCAGAAATGCCTATTTTTATTTGGTTGGGGTTTTTTGGGCAATACAGCTGTTTTTTTCCCCATAGTTATCTTTCTTAAAAATCAACTCTGTGATACTTGATTCTTCTAAAATCACCTTTCTTTCAGTGTGCACTGGAAGATGCACTGTATCTATGGACATTTTTGTTTGCCTGGTGGTACTGTAACAAGAAGGTACCTAAAGCAGCTGAACAGAGCTCCTTGGTTATGTGTTAGAGGGAATACCAGGTGCTTTTTAGGATTTTGAAAGAATTTATCGTCACTGTGAGCACCGAGTAACTTGGGTGTAATAAATAGTTAATCCTTTTCTTTCTTGGAAAGACACTAGAGACACTCTGTCAGTATTAGGTTGTATTAGAACTCCTTTGCATACAAAACAAACACAATCTCCAGCATGAAACTGGTCAGGAGGCAAATTGTGTGTAGAAAAATCTAACATAAAAATAATAATAGAGTTGTTAGAATATATCCTAGTATTGATCTTAAGTAATACATATTTAATTTTTTTTTGTAGGAGAAGCCACTGACCAAATCTCTGCAACGAGGAGAAGACCCCCAGTTTGATCAAGTAAGGCACTCGATATTGCATTATTTCAATTCCTCAGGCTGTAAGACAAATACTTGGAAGGCAGGCTGGTGTCCATATGCTATCCATGCATACTGGAAAAGCAATATCTCTCAAAGTATTGTAGTAGAATGATGAGTGCTTTGCCTAGTCATTCTTGGCTTAAAATTAGGAGGATTTTTTCCACTGTTTTCAAGGTCAATATTTTTTTTCCATAGAACTTCTTGCTTTTTACAGTGTATTAACCACAGGTATTATTTCCTGATTGTTTGCCCTGATGGAGGTTTTGAAGCAAGCTTTGTAACTTTTCTGAATTTCTGCTTTTTGAAACAGGTGCATGGCTCCCAGTCTTTTTTTATGGGGTTTCTCCTATGGTTAATATGAGGGCCTTTAGAATCATTGGCATTGGCATCAGTCTCTGTAGCTGTGACCCAGCATGATTTACACGTATGCTGCACTTCACATAGACTGAGACAACCTGTTGCATTTAAAATAAAGCATAAATTCATTGGTCAGGATAAATGTTTATATACACCAAAGTAAATAATAATTAGAGAAAAATGGTTGGCAGGGAAAAAGAATTAAAAACTAAACCAGAAATTCATATAATCAAGCCATAAAATTGTAATTAATAAAATGAAATTAAAATCTGGTATTAAATTAATAAATTGATTATGTTAGGGAAACAGACGAGTATGAAAATAAAACCAGTAATAACTTACACACCTTTTAATGATGGTATAAGAGAAATATTTTTTTGGAAGCACTCAGGATGTATCATAAGCTGCCAGGGGTGCCAGAAATACAGGAGAGAAAGACTTAGCAGAAGAGCAACAGAAACAACGCTGAAAGCAGCTGCCGTAAGCTGCAGGTGCCATATTAGTTAACCTAACTTTGGGAGACAAGATAGATATGAGTAAGAATTCAGAACCTCAAATGGATTTAAGACATGCATTGTGTTTTCTGGGTCATTAGATACATTGCACCAGAAGCAAAAATGCCTTGCGAGACCCCTGCTGACATTCACAAAGGCTCATTTCATCCTTTTAGCGTGACAAAGTTCCACTCACTAGGTTGTTCTGTAGCTGATTTTGGGGAGAAGCTGTTCAGAGAAGGGGAGGCAAACATTAGGACTTTCATTGCGCAGGGGAGCTCCATGCTCTCCTTGCTGACCACAGAGAGAACCCATATGGGAGACAACCACTGTAGGATAAAGGAGCCTGCTTTGTGAGCACTCTGTAGCTGCCTAATGAAAATTTTTATGGTATTCTGACCTTCATTTTATGTGATACTTTTTTCCTTCCTGTTGGAAGAGTGTCACACATAAATGGGAAAGAAAAGCAAACTAAGCCACCCATATGCAAACCTTGTGATGCTGTTCCTGCAGTCTATTAAACAAACACGTAATGGGTGGCCGTGGTTTGATTAAATATTCATGGTTAAGCAAATTGTGGCCCTTTACAAGGAAGAATTGGAAGACTTATGCTTCTCCTAGTTATTGGTAAGTAGGCAGAAAATGGAACAATTAAGTCAAGATCAAATAATGAGACCAGCAAAAACTTTCTAAACAACTGTGTATTTCCTACTGTAGCAATTTACTCTGAATGCTGAAGACAAAAAAAAAACCAACACAGACAAAAACAAAGGCAAATTTTGTTATACACCACATTTGTATGTGTTTCTAACAGCATATCTGTAGTCTTCTGCCTACATGTAGAGTTGATTAAAAAAAAATGCAGAGCTGAGATTGCCTTAGGCATCCTGTCAGAAAACCTAATTTTCAATTCCTTGAAATTTTCCAAGCAAACTGTTCAGATTGAAAATTTCAGCCCATAAATCTCCATCAGCCTGAGTTGTTGGGAATGTTTTCCTTTTCTGGTTTCACATTGTTTTCTGCTTGAACAGCACAATCATTGTGGGATGTTCTAGTGCTCCTGGGCTTGATATACACATGTGATTGGGAGATGGGACCTGAACTGTACCTGGCTGATGAGCCTGTTTTCAAGAACGTGGTTCATACTTATCAAAATAATTATGTCTATATCGTAGTTAGATTTTCATTCAAAAATTTGTAATATACAGTAGAGATTTGATAGAATTCAGTCAGAGTAGAGACAGGAAGATAGAGCAGAAAATCTTTCTTTACTTGGCATGTTTCACTCAGTAGATTAGGTCAGTACATCTCAGTATTACAAAGTTGTTTTGCAAATGGTGACATGTCAGTAATACAAAGTTGTCACAAAAATATGGATAATATTGCTGATATGAAAAACATAAGTGTGGTCTATATGGAAAACTCTGAAGATCATGATTCCACATGATGCTGAAAACCAAGTAAGAGAGCATGTGCTTTTAAGTCAAACCATTTACGTTTTCTTTTTTAAGTTAACTCAAATATTTAAAGAGTTTATGGGATGGAAGAAGACCAGTTTGATAATCCATTGTTCAGGTTTAGGCTGAACATGAGGAAAGAATTTTTCGCAGAAAGAGTGGTCAGACACTGGAATGGGCTGCCCAGGGAGGTGGTTGAGTCCCCATCCCTGAATGTGTTTAAGAGTCGTTTAGATGTGGTGTTGGGGGATATTGGTGTAGGGGAGAACTTTGTAGAGTAGGGCTGATGGTTGGACTTGATGATCCCAAGGGTCTTTTCCAACCTGAATGATTCTATGAAATCATCTCTCTTCATAGAATCATACAATTGTCTAGGTTGGAAGGAACCTTTAAGATCTTCCAGTCCAACCGTCAACCTAAACCTGATAAAAAACAACAGCCCATCACTAAACCATGTCGCTGAGCACTATGCTGACCCACCTTTTAAATACCTCCAGGGGTGGTGCCTCAACCACTTCCCTGGGCAGCCCATTCCAATGCTCAATAACCCTTTCAGTGTAAAACCTTTTCCTGATATCCAATCTGAACATTCCCTGGCGCAACTTGAGGCCGTTTCCTCTTGTCCTATCGCCTGTGACTTGAGAGAAGAGACTGACCCCCCCACCTTTTTACACCCTCCTTTCAGGTAGTTGTAGAGAGCATTCAATTTGAATGAAATTGATTGGGTGATGCTGAAGTGCCCAGGTCACTAGTCACTTTAAAATACCTGAGCTGCATCTTCTAACTGTAAATTAAAAAGCAGCAAAAGACATGACCTGATTTATAATTTGCCCTTACGAGTCAGCTTCAGAGGTGGGGAAAAATAGCCCAAAAAATCCCCTTTGCAGTAACTTACAATAAGCAGAATAGAAATTTAGCCACCCAGGGTAATCAGCATCAAGTTTAACACTGAAAGCCCCAAACCATTTAAAACCATTTGGAAAGCATTTCTTACTTCCCCTGTATAGCTCTCTGAGAACCAGCATTTTTTCCTGCCTATTCTCCAACAGCATTTTAGGAGCAAAGTTGTGACAGTGGTGATGGATCCAGCATCCAGGGACTGGACTGAGCACAGGCAGAGCTGTTTCTCTGCAGATGGCTGAAGTGTTGGTGTCTCCTGTTAAGCAGACAGTATTGTCCTGTGGGCTCTGTCTGGCTGCCAGTTCAATCACCCTCCTCAAACTCATACCAGTATCTCGAGCAACATATGAAGTACGCTTACGGATCTTGACTTGCGGAATGTCCTCACCATTAGCCTCACAAACTGGATTCCTTACACTGACTGTATTTTCCTTTTTAGGTGTGCATGTATGTAAAGCAAATATGTCCAGGAAATTATCTCGGGTTTGCATATGGTTAAATATCTTTATAGTATATTTAAAATCATGCTTTAAAAGTTCTTGATGGGACAACTTTAGTTGCCTGTTGGCAACGAGCATTACTGCTGCAGCATTAGCTGCTCTATGGTCCCCATTACAGAAACGTTATTAAACACGGTGCTACTGAACTATGACTTAAACATCCTATTACAGGAAACCATAAAGTTGCAGTACATGAGAAGATCAAAAGCTCAGGTGAAAAAAAACATAATTACCCAAGAGGCTTATCCTCACCTAAAGAAATGTTTTTATTAGTCTTTTCTCAGCCCCTACTAAAGTATCTTCTGTTCTTACCACGGTATAGAAACATTATGTGAATTGACAGCACTGGAGGCAGAAAAAGGCCACTGTGTAATCTTGGACTAACCTGCAGACATTTTTCCTTATGAAAATACAAAACGAATGTAATGCTTTGGCCATCAAAGTGAAAACTTAACAATAAGACTCAGTTTTCATGTGCAACTGTCTGTATGAGGTGCCTGTTGCAGGAGTTTCATCATAAACTGCACAAGAATTTGTGCTCATTTTAATTATTCTCTTCTTAGAATTGCACTCAGTTGGAGAATATGGATTGGAAAACAGAAACATTTAATGTTTTATATACTTTTAGGAGATGAAAAAAACCAGGTCAAGCTAAAAAAAGGAAAAATTAAAATGTAATAATAAAAAATGTGGAAAATACAAATATCAATAAATACGACACTAAGCGACATACTAATGATTAAGTGTCCCTTTTTCATAATGGCCTAAACGTGGTAAATGGCATGCTGATAATTATTCCCATCCAAACTAACAATTAGTATTGCTACTACTACATCTAGATGTAACTACTACAGTTAGATGTAGTGAGTAATGCTAACATCATCACTGTAGTAGCACTGCAGTTGCCCCCTTTTGATTTTTTCTTTTCCCTGTGTTTTACACATTGTCCTTCTTCACCAGCAGAAGGCCACTTGGTAGAGGGAGTATGGTGGTGATGGAGTCATAGAAGAGCCCTTGGTTCCTGATCAGAGGTTTAGGTTGAAGCAATGTATGAAGTAGTAAATTTGAAGGCAAAATTGAAGGTAACATGTTCAGAACTGAACGTATATATAAAAACATATATAAACATATAAAAAAATGTATGAGCAAGTTAGCTGAAATTACCCATCTACAAAACTATGGTATAAAAAAAAAGACCTGCTTTTTTATTCACAAAAGCAAGGTCATAAATTAAAACTAGTGAGTCCGGCTTAATGCTTAATGGTTTTAATGGTTGCCAGGGACATGTAACTTCATACCACATAAAAGAATGCTTACAACAGAGATGTGAATGAAACAAGATCTACACAGGCACAACTGCACTACTTGATTCTTATGTTTCATTCTACAGATTTTTCAATTAGAGTTAACTTGTCTAGAAATCTATCATTAGCAGGAAAAAAATGTTTTGTCTCAAAGGGTCCAACAGAATTAGAGCATGTAGCTGCTTTGATTAGAGCTTAGGGCAGTTCATCTCTCTGCCTTACCTTCCCTCTGCCCCAGTCTAATGTATTTGGAATAGGAATTGTTGGCTTTATCTCCTTAATTTCATGTATTGCATATGATATCTCAGCCTTACTGTGATCCATTAAAGTTTTGCTGTTGATTTCAAGGAGCAAGGATTTAATTGCAGCCGTTATTTTCCTTGAATCTATATTGTTTATAGTTATGTAGTAGCTGTTGTTATGGACATACATAAAGTGGAAAAAATGTTGGATGAAGGGAAGACATTATTGCATGGCTATGATATCCTAAATATCATAGGGTATTTATCCTAAATAAATCCTAAATATCCTAAATACAGATGAAACAATCTTTATCAAATTCTGCTTTTGGTTGATAGAAAATGCAACATCTCACTCCTAATGTCTGTCATTTGGAATCTACACAACAACAATTTGAAGACAGAATATACCCTGTGTAAATAATAGATTTACAAAAATGAACCAACGCTATGCAAAAATGAAGTACTGCAATTCTGCATTATTAAAAATGGCAGTAAAATGAATATTTAACATACATACTAACATATATGGAATATGAAAAAATGCAGAGCCAAGAAATTAATGATACTGTTGGAAATTGAATGCAGTTTTGAATCTGTTTGCTGTTAAAGCACATAGAAGCTTTTATGTGAAATAAAAAAAAATCATCATCATCTATACACTGTTAGTGGGAACACTTCTTGCATTTCTATTTTGACAGGATAGCAAGACTTTTATGAAAGTATATAAATTTTAGCAAACTGTCTAGGCAGAATTTCATTAAATTTACTCTTACATATGATTCCAAAATATACATTAAGTATTTACATCAAGTTTATTTAATGCTCTGTGAACAGAAGTTTTAAACAGCCGTACTTGTGCAGGTTTCTTATCCTTAAGCTATACAGTAGGTAGTTCATTTATGATGGAAGAACATGATCATTTGTCCAACAAGGACATATTTGTACATCTGTGCACTCCCTTTCAGGAGCAGCACAGAGCTAGAATTCATCTCACTCCTGGCCTTACTTCCAGTAAATGAAAGGGTTGAGTAACCAACACGCTGGCTAGACTTCCCTCCCTTCCTGTTCCCTGAGAGCCAGGCCTTTGCCCGGTCCACCCTTCCTTCCTGTCTTAAAAGTGCAATGACAGAAAGAGTAAAAAAAGGCTATATTGACCTTTTATCCCTACTAAAGACACACACTGTAAATTCAGCAGAGAAGGTACGGCTTGAGGAGATTTAACAGCAGTCACTTTGACTTTTTGTAGTGAGTGAAGTTGTGTAGCTGGGATTTAGAGAACAGCACTGGTGAACATTCGGGAAGACATGATTGAGAAGAGTTTTTGCCTACAGTTAAATATTATGATCTCTTAAGAGATATTTAGTTCTGTTCTAGTGTTCCTTAGCAAACCCTTTTTCACTGCATCTCACAATTAACAACTGGTGTTATGCCAGCTTCAAACAAACTTGTGGAAAACAATAGAGAAGCAATTCAAATGTCTGAGCGTCCTGAGTCAGTGAATAATTTACACTGACACAGAATTAGTGATTCATGCCTTCTAAGTATTTATCTGAAGTCTTAAGCTTGAAGGCTTTGGTGTAATTGAGCTGCTGTAATTGGGGGGCTGTAGTGATTCTTCATGAAAGGCCTCGTGTCACTGCTGCAAGCAGTGCCTTCATGCCATCTTCCACAGCAACTTGTTTCATATTTCAGGCAATAAAATACATTGAAAACGCTAGATTGAAAGCTTTTTTAAAATAGAAACTTGTATTTTCATGGGGGCAGTTGTTAAGGCTTTCTAACGCTCCATGTTTAATTTTAGGCCATAATACCTAATCTAATCAAAACAATACAATATCCTCAAAGTGTCTTACTAACTTTTATACCACAACATCACTGTGAATTAATTAAATTCTGTGGCGAAAAAAATCCAAAAGAGATGAGAGCTGCTGATCTGAACTGACTGTCATCCACAGAAGTTGTAATTTAAGGCTTTGGTACCATTTGGAATTGTGTGTAAGGTGCTCAGTCTCCCAGTTTTGCTCTTGTCTCAGTCACAGACTTCACACAACCTTGCTCTTGTACGAGGCATTAAACTCTACAGCTGTTGTTCCACAAGCACCAGAACATGGTGCTTTAAGCTTAACCAGGTGAATAAACCTGACAGAGTTAATGACATAATCATTGTACTTGAGATGAAGTAAATACTTCAGCATTTTCCTCCTGTTACTCAGGGCTTCACAGGATCTTGAGGTGGTCAAATATCTCTAGATCAGCAATTTATTCCTATTTTAAATAGTTATCTATCTTCTTAGAAAGTACACAAATGCTGTGGCTGTAAACCTTCAGTTGCAATACTTATATCATCCCCTTGTATAATAATATAAGGGGTTTTTCACCCTAGATTTTGATCTTTTCATGTTTTACAGCTTTATGGTTTCCTGTAATAGGAAGTTTAAGTCATAGTTCAGTAGTAACAACATTCTGTAACATTTCTATAATCAGTCACACAGATTATACTGTGAGCAGTAATCTTCCAGTATGCCACTAGAGCTGTTTATCAGGAACTTTTAAGGATTGATTTTAAACTAGGTTTTCTTTACTTGTGCACACAAGACACAGGAAAATGTAAATATTTTCTTATATATAAAAGAGAAGTCTAAGTTATCGGATGTGTCGGCCTGATAGTAAGATAGATGCATCTGCTTGTTCAGTTGGTTATGATTATTGCAGAGCTTGTGGGGTTTCTCAGTATATTCTGAGTTTCAAGAGAGGCATCCAGCAGTTAAATACAACCCATGAAACAGCACCTCGGATTCATCGCTTTTTATTTCCTTATAATATGCTCAAACTGAAATCAACATTGTGTAACAAATGAAAAAAAAAACACCCCTTGAAGATCTAGATGGTTTTCTGGTACGTTGTAAGTTGTAATACAGATCTTTAATGCATTTTAGTATTATCAATGGAAAGATGCTATCAACGTACAGCCATTAGTGTATTTCTGCTTATGTTTCAATAGGAAATGCAGAATATTCAGTCACTGTTTGTACCATGGATCTCAAAACCAAGATGAAAACAAGAAAGAACATGTCTAGCTGTTGAATTAGTGCTTTTTTTTTTTTTTTTTTTTAATATTAAGGAGGAGGGGGAGCTTGAACACCACTTGATTCGTCGTTTTATTTTATTTTCCCCATAGGTAATAAGCTCAATGAGCTCACTTTCAGAATATTGTCTACCTTCTATTCTGCGCACTTTGTTTGATTGGTATAAAAGACAGAATGGAATAGAAGATGAATCTCATGAGTACAGACCAAGAACAAGCACTAAATCCAAAAGGTACGATTTTGAGTATTCATACATCCTTTAACGACAGATTCTAAGGTAAATATTGCATTTCACCTGTGAGGTTTTGTGAGGTTACAGTTGTTTGAAAGTTGTCATCTTTTTCTGCTTCCTCCTGGAACTCTTCTCTCAGCTTCTAGACAGATGGAATAATTGTGTCTTTAAAATTAAGCTTCTGATAGTTGAAACACATTTCTTACTGCTGTTTTGGGTGCTGTAATGTCATTTAAATATTGGTTTGTAATAAACTGTGTCTTCTTGACTCATGTGAGCAGGTAATAATTCTGTGACACTTAGTAGGATTTTTTTATTAATACAGCGTTCTGCTTAGTCAAGGAAATTCCAAACCATTGTGAATCAGTCAAAGAGCTTTAGCAACAATGACTTACCTCTTCAAACAAGCAAGCAAAAACAAAGACTCAAAACATTTATTCCTCAGTATTGTTCTTCACAAAGAATGCTTTTAAACATTTGACAAGTGATGCCAAAGTTTAAAAAACAACAGAGTGTACTTTGGTTTTGAATTTTTCTATCAGTAATTTTAAGATATTTTTCAAGAACTGTCAGAAGTCTAAATATTAATTTGATAGTACAAAATGATTTATTATGCTTGTCTCCAAAGTGTAATTGAGATTTGTCTAGATGGTGCCATCAACAAGGAAATTGAAATTAAATCCATCTGTTAGAATATAGAATCCAAAAGTTCCTTGGTTTTGTTGGTTCGGTTTTTTTTTCTTGAGAAAATTTTGTGTTGATCTTAAACTGAGAAAAAAAAGAAATGGAGAGTGACATCTAAACCTTTGAAAGAAGGTGAAAGTAGCAAGTTAGATTTGGTCTGTGCATCAGATTTTAAGAGCAAATGAGTGCATTACTTCCTGAAATGCTGGACTGCAGTTTAAAAAGTAGAACAATCCTTTGTTATCTTTATTTGTGTGAGGAAGGCATATAATGTGAATTATGACACATCTCCTAAATATTGTATTTCCTGTTTTGATTTTGCAGTGATGAACAGCAGAGGGATTATTTAATGGAGAGAAGGGATCTGGCTATTGATTTTATTTTTTCTTTAGTATTAATAGAAGTTTTGAAACAGGTAAGGAGTTCTTAAATTACTCAATAACTGGTAAATGATGGTAATGACCAAGACAACTTAATTTTAGGATTCTTCTTTCTATTTCCATCTTTAATAAAATATAATAAAAATATGAGGTATATCCCACATGCTTGTTTATTTGTGTCTTTCTTGCACCTGTAGGCTACATAGTATTTTATGCTCTTACAGAGTTTGTGTTGCCAAGTCTTTGGAGCTAAAGTATTTCTCTTCAATACTAAGCAAGCTTTAAATGGATGGCTTATTTCAGCTGTTTTGTTACCTGGGTGCTATTTCAGCTGTGTAGAGAAGATACCCAGGAGTAAAACAAGCACTAAGTGTAATATATGTGTACTGGTAATGTTTTACTTTGTGTTTTCAGATTCCACTTCATCCTGTAATAGACAGTTTGGTACATGATGTTATTAACTTGGCTTTCAAGCACTTTAAATACAAAGAAGGGTAAGGCTCTTTTTCAAAAAAAAAAAAAAATCCATGGCGAATAATCATTGACTGAATTTGTAAATTGTACTGATTTAAGCAGGATGCTTTCCCAGCCAAGAATTCTTTCTTGTCTCTTGCCTAGGTACCTTGGTCCTAACACTGGAAATATGCACATTGTTGCAGATTTGTATGCAGAAGTAATAGGTGTTCTAGCTCAAGCAAAGTAAGTAAAATTGAATACCATACTTAATAGAAATCTGAGAAGTTTTACTTGCTTAGCATATGAATATTCTGGTTTTCTGACTTTCTTAAAAGACAGTGTAGGAATAAATCGTTTCAGTTCGCTGGCCCTCTGCTCATTCAGATGTTCTAGAGCATAGAACTCGAGGGAATCACAGGCTTTCTGCATCTAGTGCAGTGATAATGAATTCAAGTAGACTACAGCAGCATTATTTTTCTTATCTCAGCTGTGACGTCTGTGGAAAGCCCAAAGGGTTGAAGAGAGCTATTTTAATCAGCTTTTTTTCTGTATGCTGTTTTTCCTCTAGCTAAGCAAACCTAAAAATGGCTATACTTCAACATAGCAACATTTTAAATTTTCCCTGCAGTTATTTCAGTATAGAACATAATGCAACTGCTTCCAAATCCATCATCCTGCACTTGTTAGAGCAGATGGCACAGTAAAGACAGAAAACACTTTATGGAGTCCAGTCTTAAATTTTGAATGTGGACACAGACAGATTCAGAAATTCACTTACCTGATATAACACTCATCATTTGCTTGTCACAAAAACTGAGCACAAAAGTGAAATTTATTGCCCCAACATAGATCTGTGTCAGTGATCTCTGTCTCCTGACTTCTTGGTGTTGTTGAGAGCAAGTGTGCTCTGTAAGAGCAATCATCTTAACCAAACTTGTTTTTTAGCTTGATGTAGGTAAACCAGTTAGAGTTCCTGGAAATCATGACTTTCACAGCCTTCAGCTATGGCCTCACCCAGGACTTCTAAATTGACTGGGTCAAAGGCAAAAGGGGAAGTGCCATGTGGATCCGAGGCTTCAATTTGACTGTCAAATACATAACATACCTGTTCCCATAAATACTGTTTTTCTTCTCCACTTCTGAATGGCCTTGATAAAATGTTACTACCAGTGAAGGGGTTCTTCCTGCCAACCTGTTTTTTTCAACTCTCCTGTGTTCTCTAGAGGTGTTATCCCAGGGCTGATGACAAGAAGTTGTTCCGTGCTACGCCTGCCCATGGAAATGACATTCTTTTCATTTTGTTTCAAAAAGGACAGGACCATCTTCCTGTATGTTATTTTTATGGACAGTGGGTCTCAAAAGACACCTCCAATAGACTCATGGGGGAGATCAAAAGTGGCCACAGACCACCCCATCCCAAGTTATTGTAGTTAATGCTTAAGTTGTACTATACTGGCTATTAGAAAAGCCTGAAGGGAGGAATATCTTATCAGAATATTTTCATGGTTATTATTTAAGCATTTTCTTTCAAAAACATTGCATGTTCTTGCAAGAAAACTTTGTTCCATCTTGGATTTTTTTGAAAAACACGTGAGGGGGGTTATTCTAGTAATATTGTTAGCTCTTATGTAAAAGGAGGAGTAAGAAAATAATTGGAAAGATGTGGTTATCCAAAGGGTCTGAGATCAGGCTGTATAATTCGTTTTCTTTTCCGAGTTTATCAGAAGTGAAAGAAAACTAAACAAAAAGAAATCTCTTCAAATGCTGACTGAAATGATATTTTACAACCGAGGTTGAACCTTCTTTAGGTCTTTCCCCATTTATATACCTTACAATACATTTCAGATATGAATCTATACTTTTTTGGAACTAACCAATATGAATTTATAGATTTCCTGCTGTAAAGAAGAAATTCATGGCAGAGTTAAAAGAGTTACGGCATAAAGAGCAAAGCCCGTATGTAGTTCAAAGCATTATCAGCCTTATAATGGGAATGAAATTCTTTCGCATTAAGATGTATCCTGTGGAGGACTTTGAAGCTTCTCTTCAGTTTATGCAGGTAAAATGCCTCAATATATAACTGTGGTTCCCAGACCTTTTAGAATGGGCTCCCCTTTATAATTCCTGTAATAGTGCAGGAGATTTTCCACATTGTTCCCACACATATATATGTGCAACTACTTTCTCTTTGTTCTGAACCTCAGTGCTCCAGTCTCCAATCTCTAGAGTATATTATTCCATACAAACTTTTCATCAGCCTTATACTCCTAGTCCCTGCATCTCACCCTCCAACAAGAAGAGATTCGGTTCTGTAGATCCCAGACCTTCCCACCTGCCATCCCAGGGCTGTTCCCTACCTAGCTATGTCTCCTTAGCTGCTCACTGCCTCCAAATTGAATCTTCCACCTTTGACATAGTTGCTAGAGAGGAGAGGAACTAATGATGGAGAAAAACACAGAAGAAGAGACAAAGAATTGAGGCAAAAGCTGGATGTAATTTGCCATGGATGTGTTGTCTCCCTCCACTACACCTTCACACTCCTTCCTGTCGGGTGCATTCTGTACCCGCCTGGTTTGAGAGCCACTAATAATGAATTGCTTAAATTAACAGATTACATCATTTTGTAAGAGGAAAGATTTATTTAGCTTGACCTTTTTATTCCTGTTTTTTCTTGGAATCACCCTCACGGGTACATGGTTTGTAGCCAGTCATCCAGTAAAGTACACTTTTTATGTAAGCCTCTACATAATGATCAGATTATATGGTGTCAAAGGAGTAAAAAAATCAATGTTAGATGCCCACAAGTAAGGATTTGGCATTGGAATACAAATCCAGATCTGTACAGACACACAGAGCCATTTCTCTAAGTCTTGAACAGGAATCACATTCTATTTCAGTTTTGCGATGTGCTTTGAACCATGTTTAACAACATATTAAAAACATAATTACAACACAGAAACAGCTCATTTTTCTTCTTACCTTACACTTCATTATACGAATGCATCTTAGTATGTGTTGACTTAATGTAAGTTACCCAGAGCTGGCAAGATAGGAAAGTAGAGTGTGTTCAGTGCATATGACTAATACGAGCGAATGGCTTTGGGGCACAGCTTTATGGTGCAGCACCACTGGGATCCAGTGGGCACAGCTATTGAAATCAGTGGTAAAGCTCCTGAATAGCAGACTTGAGATTTGGTGCAAATGATCTCTCTGCCCTGCTCATGACTACAGTATCTCAGCACCAAGTTAATACCTATGTATACTACAATGCATCATAAGATGCACAGCTGGATTCTATGGTCAGTTTGTCTGTTGGAGTATCTACATGCAATGCTTCACCTACAAGCTCTGTCACACCAGCTCTGCTCTGGTAAAGCAGATGGTGAGCTAACCTCAGGAGTGAGCTCCAGAAAAGCCTGTCTTCCACTGTACAGAAGCAGCCCAGGGAATCTACTGCCTTGGCACAGCGGCCTCAGCTGTGTAACAGAAATGTCCGGAGAGACTGAAGCCATGTGGTGTAGAATCCTGATAGCAGCTGGGAAAAATTATGTATGGTCTCAAGTGTAAATTGCTCTGCACGTCTGTGCAGGAAAAAAGGGTCAGTGGGGAACATCACTGTAATGTCAGTGGCTGTTTGGGCCTTGGACCCAGAGAGGAAGAAGTAACTGGAGCAACATGATTTGTCATCCTCAGAGATGTTGTACAGAAACACGAGAGTGGGTGGATGCTTATCTCCCTTCCCTCACTGCCTGAGCAGCACAGCTGTGTGGATAGAACCTTGCTGCACATTTAGGACAAAAGAACATTTAAATTTCTCTCTCAGTCCCAAATTACAGGCTGAAAATGGTGTTGGTTGGCAACACAGGCCTCTTCCCTAACATAGCACAGTTCTGTATAGACCCTTAATCTGCAATGGATCCTGGCAGTGAAATTTATTTCAACCTATTTACAGTGAAATTTAATTCAAACTATTTACAGTAAGATCGTCCCTTCCCTTCTTACCAAAGAAGTACATTCCTTTTCTGGTGTCCCAGAGCATTGTGTAAAGCAGTCCATGTGGGCTATTACTCCTGCTCCTGAAGGTACACACAGGGAAGGTGTGAGGTCAGCCCCTAGGTCCAACTCCCTTTCGGTCCCCAGAACACCACTGGGCACAGTGGGAATCAGTGGAGACTTTGTGGATTATCATGGTTGGAGCAACAGATCTTGATCTTCACTAATGTCCTGGGTTTGTGCTTGCTGCAAAACGCACATTTAGAAGTTTAAAGACAAATGTTTTCTGTGGTATTTGCAAGCTAAAAATAGTCACTGACACTTAATGTACATTCAGTAAACATTTAGAGGCCTCTATTCCAGCTGATACACAATTTATGTTTCTTGTTTTGTTTTGTTCTAGGAATGTGCACATTATTTCCTTGAAGTTAAAGACAAAGATATCAAGCATGCACTGGCAGGACTATTTGTTGAAATTCTTGTCCCCGTTGCTGCTGTGAGTTTATTTTTTTGGGTTGTTTGCATAATTTCTTTAAATTGGGTAAAACAGCTTGTGAAATATTGTTTTATTAACATGAAATTTTCTTTCAGGCTGTTAAAAATGAAGTGAATGTCCCCTGTCTGAGGAACTTTGTTGAAAGCCTGTATGATACAACACTTGAACTTTCCTCACGAAAGAAGCACTCATTGGTCAGTAACCCTTAGAAGCAGAGGCTAAAACTCATCAGAAATATCTCTTGGGAAATTCCCAGAATTGATTGCAAAACTTTTTCCTTTGTTAAGCTGTATAACTAATACTTTTCTATTTGCAGGGAAGTTTATTGTGCTTGCAGAAAATAACAGTATGTATTTTATTCAGAATGTGATCAAAATCAGTCTGAATCAAACATGTTTTCAGCTTCTGGGTCTGGGATTGCTAAACGGTTAGGTTTTCTCACACTTGTTACGTGTAAACACTTGGAGGAGAGGAGAACAGAATAGAGTTCACTTCTTGTCAAGCGAGAACAAATGAGGCATGTGGGAGCAACTCTTTCATGGGGCTTAAATAATACATGGTAGGAACAAAAAAATGTATAACACATGCCCTTTTAAATCCGTAACTTGGCTACTGTGCAGCTCCCTGTTTCATTTTTTTCCTGTGAGATGAACAGTGGCACTGCAGTGTATTTTTGGAAGCATGAGTTGATCTGAATTAAATGAAGATTTGAGTCAGTTTGACGCTGGCTGCCTTAAGCGCTCTGTCTCTCCAACTGGGTCAGCTCACGTCAGCACTGCAGCACTGGCTAATCCGTTTTGAAATCTTGGACCTTTTAAGTAAAGAAAGTTGTCGTTCATCCGCCCTCGTTCCATGGGAAAGTCAAAAAGACTTCCCTGTTCCCAGCGCTCTTGGCAAATGCTGGTCACTGGCGCTAGTGAATCTGCTGGGAAGTCTGGGGGCATGTGCTTGAGCTCTCTGCCACCCTTGCACCAGTCCCAGGGGAGAGTCAGAACATCCCCTGGGGCGCAGTCCTGAGACAGTTTGAATTAGAGGGAGCCTTGGGATGGATTTCACTCTGCTTGTGTTTGTGTGGCTCTATTCCTCTCTGCTGAGTTAATAAAACATTGTTGAAAGTGCAGCAGGGTAGGAGCTTTGCTGTACAGGTTTTTTTTACACTAAATAGAACTTCCCCAAACGGGTGGCTGTACTTGCCAAAGTCAATACTACGTGCTTGAGAAAGGGTTGCACAGCTGGGGCTTTGCGTTTGATTGCTGGTCTACACATACCACACTGGAGGCTACATAGTTAAAAGTGACAAAACCGAAAAGATTCTTGTGAGGGTGTGATTAGAAACACAAACATTGCGAGGAGGAGGGGAAAGGCAAACAGTTGGCAGAAATAGCTGCAGTGCATATTTTCAGGCTTCCAGGAAGAAAGCACACTCTTTAGAGTCTGAGGAGGACCTTCCTTTCCAAGATCAGTGTTTTGTGAATTGGTGCACTCACCGTAGAGGCAGGATAGAATCACAGAATCATAGAACTGTCTAGGTTGGAAGGGACCTTTAAGATCATCTAGTCCAACCATCAACCTGATTCTGATAAAAAAACATCACTAAACCATGTCACTAAGCACTATGTCAACCTGTTTTTTAACTACCTTGAGGGGTGATGCCTGGATGGGGGCATTTATCTTTTTGGGGCCTCATTTTTTTATCTAAAATGTCTCATCTGAGTTAGTCATCGAGGTTCTCCAGATAGTGAATGAAGTGAGTTAGGAAACTCCAGGAGATGATTTGTATCTTCCCTCCTAGAGCTCTTCTTAGGGTGAGTTGTGACAGTTTTGGAATGTTTCTAAACCCTGTGATCCTATCAAGTACTCAACTATTACAGTCATAATGTTAATATGGTAAGAAAGCCCCTCCTTGAGAAGACTTCACTTACTCTCTCCCACATTTTGGACATGAAGATTATAAAAATAAAAATTAATGTACATTTGTTCAGAAACTAGGTCTAACCTAGCTACAGACAACTTATGTGATACTTTACAGGAACAGAAGTTGGGGTTTATGGTGTATTTATACTTTGATATGAGACTGAAGTTAGAATTTTAATTCTGAGGATTAAGTTTTGAGAATTTTAAGAATCATTGGTCTTTAAGATGAAGTTACCTTATTTTTTGACTAACACCTCTGAAGTCCTAATTGGCTATATCAACACGACAACTGAAACAGTTAAGTCTTGTTGAAATAACAAAGTCAGTTTGCTTTTTACCTTATTTTTTTTAGTGTAGCATTTACAAGATGCATTTCAAAGTAAGAGTTGACAGAGACCAAGTTTCAGTATTTGATCATCTACATTCTGCCCCTCTTCTTTTTATTTTTCATTTTGCAAGATACAAGTACCAGCAGATCTGGATGTTGCCTGTATTTTAACACAATTCTTTAGGGTGCTTGCCATGTCTCTCAGTAAATACAGTGACTGCAGATGTTGAGAAGTAATAGGCATCTGAACATTAACAAGTCCCAACAAACACTGTGGGTCCTGTAGTTATTCTAATGAAGTTTAGTTATTTCCATGCTATCATTTATCAGTTAATTGACAGAAATTAGCCCTGTGAGTCTGTAAAGTTGTGGCCTATTATTGGAATTATTCTGTTGCTATAAGTAGGCATTTGGTTGAGTTTAGTTCATCCATAAAATGTATCTGTAACAGCTTTAGAGAAAGTTTCCTTTTAAATTGTACTACTTCATAATGTGTTCATGTTGTGTAATGTGTATTGCACAAAATGGAGGAGTTACAGCTTTAAATTTACAGTAGCTCCATTAAGTTACTTTTCTCTGTGTAGACATGCAAATAATATGGTATTGACCTCCATTTCCTGTTTAGGCTTTGTACCCTTTGGTAACATGCCTGCTTTGTGTCAGTCAGAAGCAGTTCTTTTTAAACAGATGGCATATTTTCCTCAACAACTGCCTATCCAATCTCAAGGTTAGTATCTTCTGGTTTGAATATTATATCAAAACTTCAGTATGCCCTATTGATCTGTTGCAAATCTGGTTTAGGTGAATGTGCTGAATTATGGCTATTATCTGATTCCTTACATAATTTTATTCCTGACAGTAAAAATTCTTCAGCTTTAGCTATGGAAATTTTTTCAATAACAAAAAAGTATTCCTCTGTCTAGTTTGAATTTCTATGGTTTCTCTACCTCAAGCCAAGGCTGAGTCAAACAGCTGGGAAACAGGCAAGATCATTGATGAGTTATTAACTCAGTGATGTACCAAAACTGACCCAGTATTAACGTGCTTTTTTCATAAAAGTATTCTCAAACAAAGCACTTGTTATTACTTTATCAGAATGGAACTAGTTTCAGGACACTGCCTGTTTCACTCTGTTAAATTGCATTGAAAAAAAACTAATCTATTTTAAGTTGTTTCCTCCACGTGTCCATTCTTACTCTTTTACCATATGTTAAATCTTTGAAGTTTAGGACTAACTGTCCATTGCAATCTGCTGTGGTTCCTGCCCACTACATACTGTTCAACGCACATGGGCTAGTTAACATTCCTGCTCCTCCAGGTTTCTTTCATTTGCACAATAACTAATGTCCCTTTTCACACTTGAAGTGGATCCACTGACAGGATGGTTCTGTGCCTGCCTGAAAAGGCCAATATAAGCACAGTGAAGTGGGTGCTCAAAAGAAGGGCTTCCAAACTGCTGCTTGATGAACCAGCAGTTAGGAGACTTCTGCAAACAGCACAGGTAGAACATGCAGCCACTTTCTCAGCTCAGAGGCAAACTGTGGAGGGAATCTGTGTTCTCCACGAGCTGAATTCCCAACCTTGTCAACAAGGTATATATTACATCCTTTATTGCTGCTGCTTTCTTGCTGTACTTTGCCTTAGTGAAACAATTTTTATTAATTCTCTTCATATGGATCCTACTATTAAAATAGCCCTTCCAAATGTTCATAGTCCATCTGAAGACTTTTTTCTACCTGTCCCTGAATTACTTAAATCTGCTGAAGAGCTCTACTGGCAAAGAGATTCAGAAAATAAACATGTTGTTTCTGCAACTAGTTTTCTGGACTTTGGTGAGGTTATACAGGCTTTAGAAAAGGTGGCTGCAGCTGTAAGATGTTTGGGGAGCCAGCTGGAAAAACAGATTTTTCTGAAAATTAGGGAGATCCTGACAAAATTATTTGAAACCATTAGAGAAAATATAAGTAAAAATTAGTAAAAATATAAGTAAATTTGCTCCTACCTTATCAAATTGAATTCACCTTGCCATCCATAATTCATTGACATTTATTACAATTCACAGGGCTCATAGATTAACGGGGTGGTACATTCAATCTTTAGTTTGGGGAGAAGATAAGGTAACTGAATACATGGCTAAATTAGGAATTAAGAATGGATTGTCCACTCCCTCTCAGGACCAAGGAAGAGATACTCCAACCTTTGAAGCAATCACTTCACCAGTCAGAGTGGCACCTCAAAGCCCAAACCAAGCTCACACAGCTTGGAAGGAAGAGGTAGATCAACGAGAAGGAAAAATCCTTCTGTTAGAAGGAGAGTTGTGCACACCAGGACAGTATATGGGACTCCACAATCTTGTGTGGGCTCCCATGAATGACATAATGGATCAAGTTTCTCGAGAGTCTCCGCACCCCGTAGAGCACAACCTCCTTCCCAAAAGCATTAAGGTCAAGCATACACTGGGAAAGGAAAAAGGTTTATATTCTAATCGTATTTCTGATTTTAATATAAAATGGCAAATCTCTGATCTTAGGGAAATAAACTTTTCTCTTGAATTAATAAAGGACACTCCTGCCAGAATATGGGAATATTTGACCCTGGACGAATTCTGGCCAAAGGGCATTTTGTACTATCCTGTAGAAAGTGGTGTGAAAGTTAATAAGTATCTTGGGACTGAAATGTTACATTTATCATTAACTAAACTTTATTTACAGAAAACGATTCAAGGCAGGAATTCTGTATAGGAGAGAGTCAAATCTCTGTATTTCATTTAGAGGTTTTTCAGGGGGAGCAAGACTTCCTTGTCTCCAAGCTACGTAGGACAAGGTGAAAACTCTGGTACAATCTGAGCCACGGGTGCAGAACTTACTTTACAAAGAATGGATCAAACAATGCCTATCTCAGGAATGAATCTGTAGGTACTAAGACAATGTCCCTTCGGCCTGAACGGGCCAGACCTAATGCCATATTACTGGAAAACAGAAATGGAAAAATTAAAGAAAATGGTCCCTGCTCCTGGTAGTCCGTGTGCTCCTCCACCGATCACAGAAGAAGAGGCAGAGGCATTGAAAAAGAAATTTCTAGAAGATCAAAAACAACGGATAAAAGCCAGCAGCACTTACCAGTCAAGAAACAGAGCAGGTCCTGGCAGAGCTTTGTCACTGACTGTTCTGTGTTCGAATGTCCCACGTCAACTTCAACAAATTCTTTAGCCCCAACAGCGAGTTGGGCACTGACAGCAGTGTTAAAGGAACCACATCAAGTACCAATATCTGCTGCTGAGAAAGTGAAGATGTCAGATATATTAGGCCAAACACTCCTTGTCCTAGTAGGATTACTGCCTGGGTTTTTCTTGTTGACAAAAATCGTGGAAATACTAAAGAGGCTCAATTGGTGGTGAGCTTCTCTCAGTTTTCTGAAGAGAGACATACTATGTGCTTTCCAAAGTACCGGGCACCCAACCACCTTCACTTGAACAGATCTTGCCCGTGGACATGCCCATGATTTCCCTGGATGTTTCCCGGGTGTGTTATCTTGTTCCACTCAATCCTGCTTCTGCTATGTGGCTTGTTGTTATTGACAGAAAAGTGGTCTACTGTTTTCAGAAAGCTCCACTGATAAGTGTCTCAGCCCTTTTCTCCTCCATCTCTTCTCTACTGCCCTGGCAGCTGAACTGTCTTGTTACTGCAATATTTGGACTTTTGCTTATAGGGATGACTTCCTCCTTTGTCACACAAGCTCTTGATATCTTAACTCAGTTAGCCTTAACAGTGTCTCCTGTTTTCTTAAAATCTTTGGGGTAAGAATAAACTTTTATAAAAGTACTCCATCACCTGTTGAATAAATCAAATTTTTAGGGCTGAAATTTACGAGGAGTAACATGATGATACCTGATGAAAAAATAGATTGAAAGTAAAAATATTAAAAATATTGGTTGTAACAAATATTATTTTAAAATCTTGCAAAGATTAATAGGCCATGTAAACTTTGTCATTCCCATTAACACTTACTCTAATCATGTGCTACAGACATTGTATGCTGCTATAATGAAAAAAAGGATTTTCAATTTTTTGTTCCATAGAAAGCTTTATTGTATAAAACGTGTTGTCAAGGAGTTAAATGAAAATTGCAATCCAAGGACAGAGTTCCTGTTTCTCAGTGTGTGGCAGATGCCATGTTGGAAGTTGGAGCCGTGTCCCATATCACCAGCGGATCTTCTTTTCATTTTGCAGGACCTAGACCAATACACATTCAAGAATTATTGATGGGATTGGTTGCAGTTTCTTTGATGAAACCATGGTCTTTGATCTGTGATTCAAAATCCAGCTCTTTAGCATGGAGATTTGCACTGTGGGCCAAGCAAATCTTACCTCAGATTAAAGTGTACTGGACTCCTTCAAAGTGTAACCCAGTGGATGGCCCAGCACATGGGAGACCATCTGATTTGACTGCATATACTTGTACCCTACTCAGAAAGCCCTCAAAACTGCCACAGAAACAGAAAACTACGTATGACCAAAGAGAACCAGAGAGACCCAAAACCAATCTTGTACTACTTCATCAGTTTCCAAAAATGAAGAGCAACACAGACCGGCAATCCAATTCAGTCCAGCTGATCCCAGATACCATTCAGTTTTTTGAATATGTGCATATTTATTTATCTGTTGTGTTCTTCGTACCAGGTCTCCACCATAGGGCAACAGCCTTTGAGTTGATAAAATCAGCTGAACATGAGGTTTTCTTTTCAGAGTCAAATTGAAGTAGTTTTCAAATAGGGATTTTAAAATGTAACACGTATCTAATTTAACTAACTTGATACTTGGGTTATTCAACATCTGTGTTATACCAGGAGCTGTAGGTCAGATGCATAAGCGTCCTCCAGCTACAGGAATGGGGTACTGAGCCTTTATCTTTGTTGTGTCATTATGAAAACTCTGAACTTTGACATCCATTAAGTGCAGAACTTCCTTTCTAATTTGTGTCTGAACTCTATCCTTACATTATATATTTCTCTAGAATAAGGACCCCAAAATGGCTCGAGTTGCACTGGAATCTCTGTACAGACTACTGTGGGTTTACATGATCAGAATTAAATGTGAAAGCAACACAGCTACCCAAAGGTAAGATGCTGTGTTTGTATTGACAGTCAGCCTGTGCAGAGTGGATGTTGCCAGTGAAGAGGTTTTGTACTGAATGCCGTTGAATTGAACCTGTTCCTGTTGTGAAATAAAAAACTCAACTGTACACAACAAAATATTCACTTTTGTGGCGCTGACAGTTATTCTTCCAACTATTAGGGTTACTATATGAAGTGTTTCTGCTGTTCAAAGAGCTAAAGATCACTCTTTGCCTGATTAAAGTTAGAAATACTTTGTCATGGCATGTCATTGACTGGTTTATTGTTACTTGTAATAAAATGATTACACTGAATTTGTACCAAAGGATCAGAACAAAATACCCTATTACGTTTTTATTTCACAGAAAATGCATTTAGGGTAGGATTTCCAACTTAGGTTTCATGGTGAGTGAAGGTCTGCAAGGTCCAGAAATGTCTAATGCTTTTTCTTCCTTCTTTTACAGTCGACTTATTACTATTGTTACAACACTTTTCCCAAAAGGGTCCCGTGGTGTTGTGCCAAGAGATATGCCTCTAAACATCTTTGTGAAGATAATACAGTTTATTGCACAGGTATGGGAGAATCATGCATGTGGCTTTGCAATTAATGAATAACGTGTTTTCCCAATAGCAAATCAAGAAATAAGTAAACTTCTATCATTAGAATTTTTTGCAAACCTATTGTCAGTGTCTTTCACCTAGGCAATGATATAATTACAGCTGGGGCAGAATTCTTTTGAACAACAGGTTTTGATTAACATTCATTCCACTGCAAATGAATAAAAATATCTTCAGTTCAACTCAAATGGGTTTTTGTCAGTTTTTGGAATTGCCAGCAAGTCAGAAAATGCATTGGTTGACAGGCTCTGTCTGTCAATAAAGTTCAAAATGCTAACCCATATTTTGTGCTAATACTGAATCATTCTTACAATATAGGACAATGAGTTGCACTGCTTTTAAAGCAGTAAGTCAGAGGAAAACCAGTTCAGTGTGTAGTTACACATTTAGTTTTCATCAGTTCAAATAGGCGTCACTAAAATACACTAACCTTCGGTGCACAAAGTTTCATCTATTTTATTACTTGCATTCAGAAAACATTCCCATTCAGCAACGCACTTAAGCACATACTTAAAGTCTGTAAATGGGAGTGAACTAAACAGATGCTTAAAATCTTCCCTGAACTGTGCCATCTGTGAACAAGCTCTTTTTTGTATAAAATACTACGTTAGTATGATAATTGATAATTACCACAGTTTAAATGAAATAATTAAAAGCTGTATTTCCAAAGTGTATCATTTCTTATTTAAATGCTATAAATTTTTGAATTTGTCAACATACAGCAGTGTTGAAAGCTTAGATCTGGTAATATGTTCTGCATACTTTTGAAAATCTGTTTTGCCATACATTTAAATAAATCCTGATTAAACTGGCTTTTGACATTCTGTTGCCTTAAAGAAAATAAGTAGCATAAGCAAGCAGCTTAATGATTTGCAATATTTTTACTATTTTAGGAACGTTTAGATTTTGCAATGAAAGAAATCATCTTTGACTTCCTTTGTGTTGGAAAACCAGCAAAAGCTTTCAGTCTCAACCCTGAGGTATGATATGCATCTGAATTTTTTTGAGTTAATATGTATTGTATTGTGTTACATTTACTTGCTGGTTATATTCTAAGCCTGCTTTCACTTTTGTCCAGTTTTCAGGCCAAATCTTGAATTTGATTAATGGGTAAAATACATCTTGAACTTTAATCAGTGAAATGTCACGCTGCTTTTGCCTACTTCATTACTGCTCAGAGAGGATTATCAAATGTAGTGCAAATGTATAAAACAAAAAGATAAATAAAACTATTGATCGCAGTGTCTCCTTATCACCCCACTGTTGTTCTATGCAATACCTTAAACTATTTTAATATAAAAATAAATTTTCTGTAACAATGTTTTTCAAAAGAGTTTTACTGGAAGGGTGCACATGATGCAAGAAGAACTGAAGATGACAAAAAAGAGCAAGGACTCTAATAGTTTTATCACTATGACTGGTGAAGTTCCACTAGTACTAGCGTCATGAGTCAGCTTCCTAGGGCTTTCCCTAGAGAAAACGATCAGTTGAAAAACTTTAAAAAAAATCAAAGTAAAAGTAAGTGGGAAAACAATGAGAAATTCTGTTGAAAATAATGTACTTGTTTATAATTTTGAAAACATTTTAATTTTAAAATTAAGAATAAACACCTGAACAGTCAAAAGTAATTGTGATTATATCATAAAATACGTCCATATTAATCTTTCGGTATTAAACCACCATTCACTAAGATGTTAAAATAGAATGGGTTACCTTAAAAAAATTATATTTCATACAAAATACTATACAGAAAAGTAGATGAAACTTTTTACTGTCAAAAGCAGCAGAAATCAAAGGCAAGCTTTACTTTTGAGCACAGCTTTCATCCTTTCAGAGTAAAGAGAAATGAAAGAGAATTCTTGGGCAGGCAGGCAGTCCCCACCGCACTCTAGGTCAGTCATCTGCAGTATTGTCTGACCGAGGAAGCTCCTGCAAAGGACATTGTATATTAGAATTGTGTGAGCTTTTAGGGAATGGACATAAGTCCTTAGCTTCTTGAGGAATCACCCTCTGAAATTTTACTATTTACCCACAATGTAAGTCCAAAAGCAATGAAATAATAGGGCTACTGCATTCTAAAAAAATACACATAATCTATGTAAATGTACCTCTGGGAGACTGTAAGTAGGACAGCCTCTGAATTTTTGGAATATGATCCTGGGAAATGGAAACATTCTGGTCTTTTCAGTTGTTGCAATGCAAAGCCTGCAAGATTTCCTCTGCTGAATTCCCTGAAGACATTCAGGTCACTTAGCCTCATCTTCCCGGTGTTTTCACATTGCTGTTTCGACGCTGAGCACCATTCCAGACTTTTTACACAGTATGGTCAACCTTGGGGCCTTTAGAGACAGTTACTAATCTTTTTTCATAATGACCGTATAGGACACTTGTGCTTAACTGAAGGTCCAGTTAAGATGTATTACTAACCTCAAGGTCAAAGCCACATATTTTGTTCTGAAGATAAAGAGATAATGCATTAATGAAAATACTTAGAAATAAAGTTTTGAGAGGAGAGACCACTGCTCCAAGTACAGATATGAACTCACAATTTATTTCATGGGCATTTTTTTGTAAAATATATCATCAGACTAGTCAATAAAGCAGAAATACAGGAAAAAATGCTGGCTGTTACATACTCAAAATTTCAAAGCAATTGAAGAATATGAGTAGAATAGGATTATTTGATTATGATACTTATTAATCTTTTGAACTTTACAGAGAATGAATATTGGTCTGAGAGCATTCTTGGTAATTGCTGACAGCTTGCAGCAAAAAGATGGTGAACCTCCAATGCCAGTGACTGGAGCTGTCCTTCCCTCTGGAAACACTCTCAGGGTGAAGAAAACGTATTTGAGCAAAACTCTTACAGAGGAGGAAGCTAAAATGATAGGTCAGTAAGAGAATGGACAATATTGAAACTTGGATGAGAGGGAATGTTGAAAAAATCTTCAGTATCTGAGCAGAATAATTTACTATTGTTAAGTATTCAATGTATTTCTTTATTGTAAAGGTTTATTGTGCATTCTAATGAAATATACATGGTTTAGTTTGACAAATACTGGGTTTTTTAAATTACTTTCAGGAAATGTCCGGAGTGGTGCTACACAAGTGTTGTGTAGCAACCCTGTGTTCTGGGGAAGTTAAGTTCACAGATAATTAAGAATTAGCTTCTTTCAGTGCTGAATAACTGTATTTACTCAGGGAGATTCATCTTATTAGAAACAGTGCCTGTGTTCAGAAAACGTGCCATCTTTGAAAACCAGCAGATTCCTTTGATATCCTCATTTTACTTGCATTATCTCACACCAAGTGAAACTTTCAAAATGGCAGAAATTTTTCAACGTAAAATAAAACTGAAGTGCCTAAGTTAAAAGCACTATTGTCTTGGGCTTCCCTCCATAGTCAATGTAGAAGGAGAAGCCTGCACTGTAGGAAAAGAGCTTCTGTATCATACCCTGAAGGTGCTTGGTTTTGCTGGCAAAAGTAGAAGATTTGGCTACTCACCTTAGCACTTCATTAAGACCCCAAAGTTACGTGACTGTAACAAAGTCTACATATCTCTACACCAGTGACATAGGCCGGTGTTGTACTGTTGCTACATCATTGTAGTAATATCAAGAAAATAAGCAATGTAAGACACACTGTTGTTGAAATGTACAACAGACAGCATACGTAATACTGTCACTAATTCAGTTCATTGTGGTTACTCCTCATTCATTTGATAATGGCTGTTAGCACTATTGAATTTTATTAGGAATTTCCTCACTACTTTATGATGGAATATTCTAGTTTCCACATATAACATGTAAAAATAGGCTAGGTGATTCCTATATTTTCTTTTACCTTCTACTCTGCCATTGAACTTTTGACCATATCAGATCTGAAAATGTAATTTTGAAATTCTAAGCTTATGTTGTTGCTATCAAACAGGAAAAGAATAGAGAATAAATAATGAAAAATACATTGTTCAGTGTTATTATATAAAATTTCATTAAGAAAATTAAAATTTTAGCCTCTGATGAAAATAGAAAAAAAGTTAATTCAAGTTTTATTTTTAAAGTATTTGATGTCCATCAGCTGCTCCAAATGTATGTCTAATAGTGTTTTTCACATAAAATGTCTTGCTACTAATTTCCATACCAAATAAATTTTAGGAAAGCTTATTCAGATTCCTTTTTTTTTCATTTGCCTGTAGTTTTTAAACCTTTTACTTTTGTCATAAAAAGTCACAAAATATACTATATAATGCAGCAAAAAATACATACATAGGGACATATTTTGAGTAGGTATTGATAAATTTTTTCTCCAGGAAAAATATGTTTGTATATTTATATCACTTGGGCTGTTTTTACATGCGATAGAATTCATTATGGAGAGGGCAATATATTCCATCCTGGGATCAGAATATCATTACTAGTAGAACGTGTTATCTCATGAGGAAAACATTTTTCATTCATGCAGCACAGCATGAGTAGGCAGCTTTTTTTTTTTTCATATCTGTAAATATCCCAAATTATACAAAAATGCCTATTATTGCAGGTATGTCATTATATTATTCTCAAGTAAGGAAAGCAGTGGACAACATACTCAGACATCTTGACAAGGAAGTGGGGCGGTGCATGATGCTAACCAACATACAGATGCTTAACAAAGAACCTGAAGACATGATTACGTGAGTGCTAAAGAACAGTAAATGCCATAAAATATTGAGATGTAATTTCAGAACTTTTTCTCTATTTCTGGCTATCATGACTCATCAGAGAAACAACAAGAAAGAAAAACGCTTAGCTTAATTAGAATATACTTTGAAAAACTGTTTATGACAAGCTGATTACACTTCTTTGCATGTTGCAGTGTTTGGAATTGAACTGATGCTCTCAATGTAGCCAAAATGATATGTGCATCCTATGAATGTTTAGACGGTAGAAGTTGAAAGCCCAGAGTGGAAAATGTCAGCTTATACTCAGAACACTGTTTCATGGTATATTTGCATCACTGAACTTCAAAATTCTGTAAATCCCTATAAATAATAATCTTTCAAAAGTGCCATTACTATTCATGCCTGTAATCAAAATCAAACCTTAATTAAAAACCCAAGTAATTTTGTGATAAGTCTTGTATGTAAACAGTACCCCACTGGAACCCAATCAAACCAGTGGATTATGGTAGTTATGCTAGAAGAGAAACAACACCTGAAAAAATATCTTGAGGTTTAATGAAAAGGACACTGGTCTCTTCCAGACTGGTTTTTTCATATAATCTCAGAAAAAGAGAAATAACCCCAACCTTGGTAAAAATATTTTGAGTGGTATGCAATGACTCTCCAAATTCAAGTGCTTTTTGCACCTGATAGAATCTTTGTGTTTTAATGTTATTCCACTGCCCTTACAATGCTTCTTGGTGTCTCTCTTTTTCCCCCATTCTTATATTACATATTATATATTAATAATATATAAATATTAATATATTATAGCATATTAAAGCAGAACCATCTTTCTCTGTACGTTTATAGTAGGGTCCCTTGCTTTTTTGATTCCTCCGAAGCATATTATGGGCTAATAATTAGTAATATTATGGGAAAGACTGTACAGTTTCAAATGCTGTTACGCTTTGGTTATTTCTCTGTACTGAACCACCAAGTAACAGATCATGAAAAATGAGCAAATAAAACCCCACAATTTTGAGTCTGTCTGGAGGACTTCTTTAATCTGTATTTTTACCAAAAAATTTTGGAAACAAATCAGAAAACAGCTGCGTCTATTGTGAAAATAACCAACAGCTGAAACTTGACCTACTTTTAGAAGACCTAGGGACTCCCAGCTTAATTTTTGATTCCTGCTGAACTTCTAGCCTCAACCACTTTCCCAGCTGTAAGGGAGCAGTTGATCCATTCCACAGATGAGAGCCGCCTTGGGGCTACTCAAACCTGGGTTGGGGGACAATGGTTACTAAAGTGCTGCGTCTCAGGATCGACAGAATTGCTCTGGCCATACTTACCTCTAAATCGTGCTTCTTTTTCAGTGTAATAATGTGTGCTGTGTGATTTCCACAGATCTGTGCCCTGTTGAGGGCCACTGTCTGGGTCTTCAGTCCTGTTATTTGGACTTCTTATATATCTACTATTTGCTTGATACAACTGTTGTAATATAGCTGTATTGTGATTGGGAACACCACAGCTTGTTCCTCAAGGCCAGGCTGGATGGGACTTTGAGCAACCTGCTCTAGTGGGAGGTGTCCCTGCCCAACGAAGGGAGGTTGGAACTAAGTGATCTTTAAGGCCCCTTCCAGCCTGAACCGTTCTATGATTCTCATTGCCTCATCCAAAACTCACACAAATACTGGTCTTGATGGAGGAACTCTCTTACATGATAACTCCTTTGATATATCTGCCAGTTCCCCTCAGAGAGAAACAAACTAGTCAGTAATAATGTTTTTCTCAAGCACTGTGTAGATACGACGTATGAAAAGTATCAAAACCGAAACCATTTATTCAATGGAAACATTTATTCATGTTTCCTTATTATTTAATTTATAGGGTCCAACTTCTCATCCTGGTGATCTTACTAGCCCTCAGGCACTCCATTATGTCCAGCTCTTTTCTGAAAAACTGTAGGTGGATCTTTTAACAGAATTACTTGTTAAGCTTAGTCAAAATTCTGGTTTAATATTTCAGCGGTGAAAGAAAACCAAAAATTGACCTGTTCAGAACATGTGTCGCTGCTATTCCTCGATTGCTTCCTGATGGAATGTCAAAACTTGAGTTGATCGACTTGCTGGCAAGGTAAGTTGTTCAAGCATTAAATGACTGCTCAAGGGGAATAGAATGAAAAAAACTGAGCCACAGAATGCATATCTGTTTCTTAGATAAAACCATATGCTCATAAAAAGTAATCTGATATTTATGGATAATTCATAGAAGCCGTAGCATCTTTTTACAGGCCTTGTGTTTATATTATAGCCCCCTAATTTCATAAGAGTAGATACCTCATCCGTAACACTTTTCCATCAGTATGCAGGTTACGTGATATTCACTATTCTTTATTATGTTCACCATTTGTTGCTTGGTTTTTTAACCATTCTGTTTAACAGGAGACAACATCTTTTCTGTGTAGTGAAAAAGCATGGAGATACCTGTTTAGTTTTGATTTATGATTGCCACATCTGTTTGATTGAACAGCATGTACTAGATGTGGTATCTTTCCAAATACTTTTTAAATTGATAATAATTATTTTAATTAGAATTTTTTTTTTTTTTTTTACTATAAGACAGAAAATAAAGAAAAGGATAAGTTTAAATTTCATCTCCTCCCTACTTGGGGTACCTATCTAGGTAGACTTCATTTCACTGAAGAAGGTAGTCTACATCACATGATTGCTAAAACAGTTTAGGTTTCAGGATGTCAAGTCAGTGACCAACTGCAAATAATTTTGATAACAGGTATTGATTAGTACAGAAAACCCTGTTCCACTTCAGTTCTTGTATCCAAATCAAAGATTCCAGCTTGTGTTATTTCTGTAAGTGGATTATGGTAGTCAATTAAGCCATGAGGCCCTTACGGATAACTGTGACAAAACAAATTTTGCTGCTCCATTCTTGCTTTTGAAATGTCTGAGGAACAGCAGGTGTGGGAGTCAGAGGGTTACATGCAAAAGCATTTTTTCTGCTCTGTGAATACCCATCTCCCAGTGATGTGCTAAAGCAAGCAGTGAAACAATTAATTCCGCCAGCAGTAAAGAGTGCAGACAGCCAAACAAACCAAAATTGCAGCCAAGGGTAGGCATGTTGTGGTGCATGGCCATCTCGATTTCCTTGTGTTTACATCCTCTGCTATAAATCACTTGTGGCTTGGTTTAAATCATTATATTATCAAATTATGTAGACACCATATTAAAAAGTAACATCAATTCTAGTTAAGGGAAATGAAAAAGGACATGTATTCCTTTAATCCAATATTTTACCTAACTTTCTATCCTTAGTAATGGCCTTAACTGAGCTGGTAGAAAGCACATAACCATTCTGGCCACAGCTCTTCAATCACAGAGGATTGTCCAGGTCAGACCCATCACTACTCTTAAGGAAGTTTGGAGACTAATGTGGATTTCTTCATAAATTGGTGCTTACCTCCTGAAGTCTCACAACTGTCAGTATAAACACTGGTCTATCTTTATTCTATCATCAAACTTCATGCCAGAAAAGGTCAGTTGGGATTATTTAGCCACATTCAATTTGTAAGCATTTCTTGGGTAATTTCCCATGTTGGGGCAATGCAAGCACTAGGTCTGGTGGGTTATCTGACTCTGAGAAACAAGACATCAAGAGCAGCTGAGGACACCATCTCTAGAGCAACTTTGGAAGCATGCTCAGCCTTTCCCCAGCAATGGGATCTTTGGGAAGCTGTTCTCATCTTCCACATGTACTCATGCTACAGCGCGAGACATTGATACTGTTTTAAATCACATTTTCCAGTGTAAGCAAGGGAAACACAATTAAGGCAAAAGTAGAGTGGGTGCACAGTAGGTTGGAAAGCAGTTAACAGCCAGTTCATGGTTCAGGAGTTGCATAGCATGGTATTGAAATAATGGGATAGGGTCTTAGTATGACAGAGAAGGATCACAAACTGAACCCAGATCAAAAAAGTGATGTTCCTCTGAAAAGGCAAACCTTATTCACATGTTTAAATAGAAAGATTGTTCTGAAGAGCCATTTAGATGTGGTGTTGGGGGATATGGTGTAGGGGAGGACTCTGTAGAGTAGGGCAGATTGTTGGATTTGATGATCCCAAGGGTCTCTTCCAACCTGAATGATTCTATGATTCTAAGTCTAATAAAAGATTTTGGAAAACGTTCTTCTAGTCTAATCAGTATCAAGGATGACTGATTTGGAGAACAATGTCCAAGCTGGGGCATTACAGTTGAAGAAGAGACTGGCCAAAGAACAAGAGAAAGTAACATCAGTGGGTCAAATGAATTAGGTTTGTTTACTCTGGGACAGTGTGGACTGAAAACACTCTACAAAAATATAGCTTCAGGCAGGAAAGTAATGAACTGTTTAAGGAATGAATACCTGGCTATTCTTAACCTAAGATTCCAGACTACCCCAGCAGCAGAGCTGCTTCTACATTCTCTGTACTGTCCCATGTTTATTTGGGTCCAGATTGACTAGTTCTCCCAATTATGAAAAATTAGACCCAGAAGGTAAGTCGTTGCTGTTCTAGAGTAGACTGCATTACAATGTTGTGTCTTTTATGGGCCAGAGACTAAAATCAATACAAGGATAAAAAACTTTGGAGAGGTGACGCTTCAACTCCTCTCTGTTTCTGAAAAGAACATGAGAAGCTGTTCTGCCAGGTATTTGTGTGGGACTGTGCTGTTGAGATGGAAAGCTCTTAAATATTTTCTTTTTGTTAAAGATAAAATAACATCTTCGTTTTAATGGGACCTTTTATTCACAGTTTGGTTTGAATTCTTCATCGTCACATGTCTTTTGGCTTTTTCCAGATGGAGTCAGTAACTCAGCAGCTAGACTTTCTCCCAGGGCAGCTGTATTCAAATCCTAAGCCATAAAGCAGATGTCAAGTATATGCTGTACCTTTTGCCCTCTCACTGCCCACTGAAACCATTCATTAAGAAATCCCAAGTAGCTCTTAAATTTAACTGACTCAAGTGCAAACAAACAAAACTTGTACTTGCTTCCCCAAGGCGCCTATGGTAGTACACAGATGCATTCTTATGTTCAATTTGAATTGCATCTCATTTGATAGTACCCTTGCATGGTAACTTGGGCTTAGGGACGCATGTCTTTTGTATTCACTTTTCTGTTATTGCTTTGTGTCGTCGTGGAAGTCATTTCACGGATGACTTAATCATAGTCTCAGGGGTTTTGCTTGTTTTTCTGGTTTTGGCACTCCAAAGAGGAGACAAAATGGTCCTCTCTTAGCACAACAAAATACTGTGTTTCTAAATTTACACAGAAAGTCACGTGGATATTAAAGCGTAACAGTTATTTTTGGAGTCATATTCACCAGAGGTGAAGTTTCATGGCAGCCGCTTTCCTGTTACTTAACTGAAGTGTCCCCTGCCTCCCAATTAAGCAGCTGTAATGAACCAAATTTGTTACGAGCCATATCTCATCATACACTTCCAACTGAATGGAATTTGGTTCCACTCCATTTGGCTGCTTGGGGTTTTTCTTCCTAGCTTTCTGTCCATTTCTTTATAATGTGTCCTCATTTTTGACTATGTAGATTAAGTGTAGATAAAATGCTTTGAAAACGAGTTTTAACACACTACAGAAAATTACAGTCTCGTGGGTAATAAAAACAAAATACATCATAAAGGCAATGAACCAAAAATTGCAGAACATACAGATCTGAATTTATTTATTCTGCCAAGCTACCAACACAGAAGTGGCTTGATAATTTTTGTGTCAAAGGAAAGTAGAATTTTTATGTTGAAAAGAATTCCAACATGATGCAAATACACAAGTAAATAAAATTTGAAAATGGGATCTACGATGGCATCATCTTTCAGAAGGATTTTGGGGGTGTGTTCTTTAACTGAAGTGCTGCTTTTTATTTATTTTGAAGATTTGCTTTCAATAATTGTGATTTGCTCCTTCACTAACAATTTTTTCAATCATTAGGCAGCTGAGGTGGTGTGATTCTTTTATTCTTATATTGCAAGAAAACAAATAAATACATAAATTGTGAAATGATATATTAACCTGTAAGATTTTTGTTATTGTAACTAAATAGATGTTGCTTTATAGGTGACTTAAGTCAGAAGTATGTTTGGTTTGGGGAGACAGCAAAGTTGACAACTTAAGTATTTTAAAGATAATGTCTTTCAGGAGCAGAACAAAGACTTCTTTCAGATCCTTGAATATGTTCAGGCACTGTTGTAGCAAGAACTACGTTATACAAATAGGTTAAGGATGTTAATTGTGCTCAGAACTAATGAAGCCCTGATAGCATCCTTGAGATTTACATTGTCGTTGCAAATTTTACATCAGTGTTAAGTTACTGGGAAGCATGTGCTCTTTACCACAATAAGTGCTTCTTAGATTTTTATTACCTGACATTTACTTTTACTTACAGGCTGTCAATCCATATGGATGATGAACTTCGACACATTGCACAGAATTCTCTTCAGGGTCTACTTGTTGACTTTGTTGACTGGCGGGAGGATGTACTCTTTGGTTTTACTAATTTTCTGCTACGTGAAGTGAATGACATGCATCATACCCTTCTTGATACTTCACTCAAGTTGCTGCTACAGTTGCTTACGCAATGGAAGCTTGTAATACACACTCCAGGAAAAGCTTCTGAACAGGCAAAAACCAGATCTGCAGAGGTATGAAATCAAGAGACCCATGTCCTAACATTTATACTAATTGAAGGCAGAAATTATGTTCCTTGGTATTGCTGTGGTTTATGTATTTTGTATTTACTCACCTGAGAAGAATTTACTACGTACGTTTTGTTAAGGTAATTAGTTCAGCTGTCTTTTGTGGACAGCTCTGTCCTCGTGTAACACAGCAGATGTTACTGTTGTTGAGCAACATAAGAGAATGCATGTCAAAATGAAATATGCTCATCAACAAAAGGCCATAAAGTGAAATATGTGTATGTAGATGTGGCAGAAGGACATTTTCCCAGGACTGAAACTGATTGATAATGCTAGTGGGAATGCTGAGAAGAGTGACATGGATCTTCCCTTCCCATAGCCATTTCATTTAGTTGATTCAAAAAATCAGAGAACCAGATTGTTTCTACAGCCTGCTGTCTCCATGTGTTACAAACCTTCCTGGGAACAGAACAGGTTTGCTTGTGGTCCTCCCATCTGCGCTGTCCCACAGATAATTTCACTATGAGAGATGATTATTTAATTAATGTTTAATGTCAGTTAATTAATAGGTAATAATAGTATTACAAAAAATGTAGAAAAGGGAAAGCCTCACATATTTTACAGTAAATATATATTAACTCAGGAAAAAAAAAAATCACAGAATCTTAGTGGTTGGAAGGGACCTTTGAGATCATCGAGTCCAACCATATGAAAAAAACAAAAAAACAAACAAACAAACAAAAAAAACCCCAAAAAACCAAAAACACAACCAAAAAAAAAAACCCACCCAAAACCAAACAAACAAAACCAAAAAAAGCCACCCACCAACTAAACCCCACACCCACAACCNAAGTTCTAGAGGCCACCTACTAGGATAAGGTGTTGCCTGCTACAGGATCAAAGAAGGGCCTGAGGACTTGCTATCTGGAGTATAAAAAGCGCGAAGTCTTCACAGTCTGACTTACCCATTCTTTTTTTTTTTGGTGGAGGATGCAATAAAGCAGGTGGCTGAATTGCAAACCAAAGGGAGGGATTTGGCCAGAGGACTCGGCTCATATATTGGTTTTGTGGAAAAAGGTAGCTTAAAAGCAACCTTGCTTGTTTGAGGGAATGCTGTCAATCTCCTACTTCAGCTTTTACATGGCCACTGCATTTTGTTTCTTTATATGTCCTTGTTAAATAGAATATTTCTTGGAGACCTGGTTTTCAAGCACCATCACTCCATTTTCCTCCCTTTCACTATTCTGCAGTTGATACCAAATGGATCCAGCCACAGGATACAGTCTGAGAGAAGCCCCTATTCTAATGTACTACACGCAGTCGAAGGATTTGCGCTGGTTCTGCTGTGTAGTTTCCAGGTTGCTACACGTAAACTAGCTGTTTTAATCCTCAGAGAGATCCGTGCTTTATTCCTGGCCCTGGGCCAACCAGAGGTATGAATTTCCTTTTCTGGAACTTTGAATTCAAGTTTTCCATAGATAAAGCTCAAAGCTGGTGTTACAATGGCTTTTAACATAATTGCTGCATTGTAGCAGGTACGCACTCAGTTTATTGAAAAAGCATCTGGTTTGAGCTTACCATTTCTGTTTGCTTTAACACTGCAAACCTCTCTGGGTACTCAGCAATGTAACGTTAGTAACATGCCCTGTACAAGAATTTGAAGGGAAACATGTACAGCAGCTTTGTATTTTCTCTTGGTGTGATGTGAATGTTAAAGCCACTGTAAAACCATTTATTTTTTCCTGCATGGATCATTTTTGTATTGTCACGATTATAAATTTGTACTGGAATTGAAACTCATCCCCGTCGCACACCATTTTGTAAAAAAACACAGCATAAGAGACATTTAAGATTATTCACATGCGTTTTCCTTGTATAGTAAAGACCTCTCAGTCTTTTTTATGGATATAGAAATAGGGGGAGTCGTGTTGTGTGTTGGCGGTCACAGTTCAGTGAGCCATCTAAATGCCTAAGAACACAAATATGTGTCTTCATGGCAAAGGAATGCTTTAATAAACAGTAAGCTAATTTTTCAGTCTTTTGATACCAGCTATCCAAAGTCATTTGGGATTTTCTGATATGTGCTTTTGTTCAGTGAGCAGTGAGCTATAGCCACAAATTAACTTCATTTCAAACCAGAGCCTGGGCTTGGTTCTGGCATTAATATGAAGAAGATGAAATGCAGCCACCATTACCAATGATTTTTTTTTAGCCATTTTAGATTCATGTCATGATTCTTAGGTGATTCTATTTCATGTATCAGGAAAATAATTTTGTCAGGAGAGCAGTTAACTTGTGTTCTCTGTGTTAATGCAGGATGATGACAGGCCTATGATTGATGTCATGGATCAATTGAGTTCTTCTATTCTTGAAAGTTTTATTCATGTGGCTGTTTCAGATTCAGTAAGTACTACTTTACTCTTACTGCTAGTGTTCACATAGTGCATGGACATAACGAATATCAGACATTAAGTACTGCAAATAAAGCAGCTAGAAATCAAAGAAATCATACAGCTTTAAGGCTCCAGTCATCTACCCAAGAGCTCCAAGGATCCACAGTGTCCCAGACAATCTGTTCCATGAAAATAAGCATAATATGGATATAAAAGATACTGCATACAAATTTAAAAGAAGAAATAATCTATAACAAAATAAACTATTAAAAAAAAATTATAATCTGTACTGCCTGGTTTCTGAGCTTGTGACCTGCATCCAAAAGGACCATTGAGAAAGTCTTATTTCTAGCACCACCTTAACTCTTGGGGCACTTGGAAGCCACTCACTGCTGTCATCTCTTCCAGAACAGAATAAGCTTTAGCTTCCTTGTGTGCCCAGAAGTGGCCCGGCCTGCAAACCCAGCCCTAAGCTCTAGAGTCATTCACTTCTGGGGTGAACCCCTGCTTTTGCTCTCTCATGGGCCTGTCATGTCTAATGTGCCACCAGAGGAAGCAGAGATGCAGTAAGCATTTTGAATGAAAACGTATTAGCAGAAGAAATGATATGTAGGGCAACTTGTTTTGCATATTGTCTTAGAGATCAGTGCCCTTGTCCGGAGAAGAGAAACTATCCATTTTGGACACTTTTCATCCTGAGGAAGTTTGAAGCAGCAGTCAATACTTGCCATGAGTGCCTTTTCCTAGGGTGGGAAGGATGCATCAAACTGGTGGTGAAGTCAGACCACTGTGCAGCTGAAAACAGGAAAGTTGAGGGGTCAAAAACTGAGGAAGCAAGAGACATTCTGAATCTGTAACCCAAAAAATAGGAAATTGAACTGAATTAACAGCATCTGGGTTTGATGTAGCAGTCTCCATAGGCAAAGATTTGGATTTTGTGCTTTAATTCTATGCATTAATAATGTAGCAAGGCAAATCTGTTGCCTGTGTACCTGATTTTGACAAGTGCAACAGAGAGTGATAATTTAGTGATTATGTTTGTAACAGTGGATGCAGAATACAAGCAGCTGCCACATCCTATTTGAGGTGTGATAAGTGAATAATAAGGATTTCAGAATACATATGTTTTAAGTTTTCTTTCCACAAGGTTGTTTTCTTTAAATTATAGTAGAGAGAACTACTCACCCCGAAGATAGCAGGATTTAAAGTGTATTAAAACTACTTGAGCACGTGCTTCAGCCTCTGTATATTCAAATACCCTGATGAATTCTGAAGAATCTTTATTAATAACATTGGTATTTATCATATTGTCATAGCATGTAGGAGTCTTAATCATGGGCTAAGGCTCAGTTGGGCTGTTCAGACAATGACCATAAGGATGAGCCTGTTGCTATTACAGTTTGCAGTCTCATACACGAGAGAGGGGATGGGTGCAGGGAGCAAAGAGAACAGAAAGTAACAGTAAGATTATATCAATCAGCATAGTCAGTAGTTAATTGTAGGGGTTAAGGGCAAGTTATTGTGCCTATTGTAGTAAATAGGAGTTTTAAGGAAGAACCAGAGGGAAAATAATGAGGAAGCTCTTATCAACATTTGTGAAAAGCTTTTCCTCAGTGAAAGTGCAATGTGATAGGAAGCAAATAAGTGTTGGTCTTAAAAATCCAACAGATAGTGGCCATAAAGCTGGAAAGTAAAGGCAAGTACTGAGGGGGAACATGGCAGGGAATAAATGGAAATAAATGACTGTCATTGTGATTTTTCATCTTTTATCTCCATAGACAACAATCCCATTAACGCACAGTGTGGATTTGCAATGGCTGGTGGAGTGGAATGCTGTCTTAGTAAATAGCCATTATGATGTGAAAAGTCCTTCCCATGTGTGGATATTTGCACAGTCCGTTAAAGACCCATGGGTTCTCTGCCTCTTCAGCTTTCTTAGACAGGAGAATTTACCAAAACATTGTCCTACAGCTCTCAGCTATGCTTGGCCTTACGCTTTCACAAGGCTACAGCTGATAATGCCTCTTGTGGATCCAAAGTAAGTGGCAACCTGCATTTGCCTTTCATTGGTATGCGTTGTGTGATTTTAAAACATAATATTTTTAGTCCTATGTTTCAGTATCAGTCTGCAATTCCTGAAAAAGGTGCTACCCAGACTTTCAGTTTTGAATTTCATAATTGCAGCTTCTGAAGTGGAAAAATCTAGTTTTCTACCTTCCTTGTTTTTTCCTACATCTTGGATAGTGTCTGGTGGCTACATAGCGTGTTTTATTCCTTTTTTAAATATTTTACAATACAGTGTAATTAAGACTGGGAAACTTTTAATATTTTTAATTTATTTTTATATTCTAGTATTCCTGTTAATGCAAAGAAAACAAGTACAGCAAGCAGTGGAGACAACTATGTTACTTTGTGGAGAAACTATCTTATTCTCTGTTTTGGAGTAGCAAAGCCCAGTATTATGAGCCCAGGACACCTGCGTGCTTCAACACCAGAGATCATGGCTACCACTCCTGATGGAACAGTGAACTATGATAATAAGGTGATGCATCCTATTTCAAACAAATTACTCATTTAAGAGAGTTTAAAAATGCATTTGCATGCAAAACAATGTCCTGAGAAAGTTCTTCCAGTTTGGGGAATATTTTGCCATACAGAAACTGCTTAGGGCACATAAGTAACAATTAAAACATCTGTATAACCTGTACCACCGTGAAGTGTCAATAAATATTTGGCAAAACCTATGCCATATTAAAAATAATACTTCTTTTCACATTCTGGGTGATGTATAATCAAAATATAGAAGTTCTGGACATACGTGTTGAAGTTGACTTGTTTGTCATCCCCTTTCTTTCCTTGTAGAGCACTCCAATTCATAAATTTATAACATTATTGAACACTAAGGGAGATTTCTGAATAAACGTGGTATGCCTGTCAAAGGAAGGAATATCATACAAAATACAGTTTCAAGTAGTAGCAAGCTGAGAGGAGAAGTAGCTCCACAAATGCAATTACTGGAATATTTTAATGAAACAGCAAATTAAGCAAATTACAATAATCTGAATGAAAGCGAAGATATTTCCCAAATGTATTTATTTGCTTTATTGAGATGATTGTAATGTAGCAGACATGCAGTTAAGCCAGACGTATTAATATCCATAATAGTAGAATCATTTCAGCATGTTTCTTAAGTACGTATGGATTCGTGGACAATGGTTTTTTGTAAAAAAAATGTATTTGCTTAATATTCATAATCCTGAAAATGAAATGTCAATGATTTCTTAATATATTTTAGGCTATTGGAACTCCATCTGTTGGAGTCTTACTAAAGCAACTAGTGCCTTTGATGAGACTTGAAAGCATAGAAATAACAGAATCACTTGTATTAGGATTTGGAAGAACAAATTCCCTTGTTTTCAGGTACTTCTCCGCTTACCATATTCTCAGTTATTTTCCTCTAATTCAAATGTATTACTTTTGTTGTAATTTAAATATACTCATATTTTTATTTGCACTTTAAACATTACTGTTTATGTATTGATTAAAGTCTCGATGCTTTTCAAAGGAGATCAGATTTTTTTTTTTTACTTTTTTATTTATTTAGGGAACTAGTCGAAGAACTTCACCCACTAATGAAAGAAGCCCTAGAAAGAAGACCAGAGGTTAGTTAAGGAAATTAAATATACTAGTTTGTTTAAACTGCAAAATTAATTTAAAAGTAGTAATTTTGTCTCCTTGAAAAATAAAGATCTTTTGTACTGAGTAACAGTTTAAGCTCTGTGCTCAACGAGACTTTTATTAATTGTGTATAAAAAATGTAACAAAATAATGCCATTAAAACTTACTTTAATTCAAATTCTGTCAGTGATACAAAATGTGCAATACAGAAATCTATTCTGAGGAAAAAATTCTGGTCACATATGGAACCTTCTCATAGCGAATTCGGATATATCAGAAAACTACTTCCAGTATCTGGAAAAAACACCTTGTAACACAGCTGGGCTGTAAGCATGTTTCACAGCTCTATAACATTATTAAACAATCAGGAAGATTTCTTAATGCATATCAAAGGAAGGAATATTCTATGAAATAGAGTTTCAAGTACTGGCTTTTTATTTGCAGGAGAGGCAGGGTCATCTGTTTCAACTTCAATGTACTCTATTTGCTTATTCTACATACCTCAGGTTAACTGGCAGATTCATCATTGTTTTCACTGCCATTGTAGTGCTGTCCTTTGTTATAATAGAAAGTAGCATTCAAAGGGATCCCAACAGATCGTCTGATCTGTCCAAGGGAAGATGAACTAGTCTTGCATCATCCCTGACAGGTGTTGTCTAAACTGTTTGTAAAAACCTCTGGTGACAGACTCTGCAGCCTGACTAAGCAGTTTAGTCATGGGATGTGTCTGTACAGAAAAATGAGACGTCCATGGGGAGAGAGTGAGTACTGGAGCTGAGTTCCCATTCTGCTCATACTTCCCTCCTTGGCTCCGTCTTGGATCATTCCAGCTGGCCCCAAGACAGATATCTGATATGGTTCTGGAGCTAGTTCATATCCATGAAAATCCCCAGAAGGCACCAAGCCACCAAACTTGGCCTCCACCAAACTATTCCAGCTGCTCTTCTTCTGCTATGCTTCCTCTCATCCCCTATATCTTGGCATGCAGCAGCCTGAGGGCCAGGTTACCAAACCACTGCCATGGCTGCAAAACACCCCTCAGGTTAGAGCAGGCAGTTGTTGATAAGAAACTTCTTAGTGATAATGCCACAGACCAGACCAGCATTGCGCAAGTCGTGCTAGGCAACGTGGACGTAGCAAGCCTTCTCAGGGTCTTCTGGAGCAGTGTGACTAGGAGGCAGCCTGTGCCACTTGACTTGGGGGACACAAACAGTCCCCAACTCTCTTTACAGGTGTAGACACAGCCAGAGAGGTGATTCTGCCACTTTGCTATGGTGAGACCTCACCTGGAGTACTGTGTCCAGCTTTGGAGTCCTCAGTATAGGAAGGACATGGACCTGATGGAGCGGGTCCAGAGGAGGGCCACGAAAATGATCAAGGGGTTGGAGCACCTTTGCTATGAGGACAGGCTGAGGGAGCTGGGGTTGTTCAGCCTGGAGAAGAGGAGGCTCGGAGAGACCTAACAGCAGCCTTCCAGTACCTGAGGGGGGCCTACAGGAAGGCTGGGGAGAGTCTGTTAACAAAGGCCTGCAGTGACAGGATGAGGGGCAATGGTTTCAAGCTGGAGAAGAGCAGATTTAGATTGGATATTAGGAATAAGTTCTTTACAATTAGGGTAGTGGACCACTGGAACAGGTTTCCCAGGGAGGTGGTTGAGGCCCCTTCCCTGGAGATATTCAAGGTGAGGCTCGATGAGGCCCTGGGCAGCCTGATCTAGTTGAGGATGTCCCTGATGACTGTGGCGAGGCTGAACTAGATGACCTTTGGAGGTCCCTTCTGGCCTGGACCATTCTATGGTTCTATGACTGGGACATGCAGCTCCCCTGAAAAGACTGCACAGCAGCATGTGGAAAGCAGTGTTGCTGCATCAATACTGTCCTCTGCCCAGGCTCATCTATCCAGTTCTCAAGCAATTTCAAACAGTGTGTTCACTGCCCTGTCCTCCATGGCAGTTTGAGTTAGGTGTCTTCATGGTGACCTGGTGTGCTGTCCCTCTCTGGCAAGTCATAGTCTTTGATGAAGAAGTCACACAAAGATTGGTGATCAGGAAGAAGTTAAATCATTAGTAGCTGGACAGAGGTTCTCAGCCTATGCCCAATATGGAAATAAACAAAAATTACTTCACTTCATTCATGTTAATTGTTATGTGGACAATTCTTAATAATTCTGTGCCTGGCAAACGTCCATTACCATTTCCACTCTGTGTTCCTTCACACCTCAGTTCATTTGTGTGCATTCCATCTCTATGAAGTCTTTGATTTGAAGGTCACTTGTTTTCATACTGGGCAGAAGTGGATTAATACATGTTAGTGCAGCCACTTGCCTCTGCATTTCTGTCGGCACCACTGAAGAGAACATAGACTTGAAAGGCCTTTTCTGGAGACATACATATTCAGCCTACCCTCAAGAAAGGAATCATGAGTATGCAGAGGTTTACATTGTGCTGTAAGAGCAAATTTAGCATGTGAGAACAAGAGATTGCAATCTGAATCCCCATATTGCTCCTGATAAGAAGGACTGGGCTACCTTCCTGAAGGCAGCACCACCAGTAAACCCAGGAGGGACTGTATGGGTCGTGTAGCTGTAGAGAACATGGCAGGCCTCCCTGTCAGCAGGCAGGTATCCAACACATCAGAAATAACTTCTTGGAACTGACATATGCTACGACTAGAAAGAGCAGAGCCAAGAACTGCAGGGGTAAACCAAAATGGACATTACACAAGATCCACCATGTGGCCTCTAGCACCGGGCTTGCCAGATGGCTTCCGACACCATTGCAGTAGGCAGCAGAGTCTGTTAAATACTCTGTTGCAATAAAACTGCTTTATTCTCTACATATGCTTGCTGGAATGCTTAAGGTTTAAAAATCAGGACTCTAAATAGGACAAATGAAATGGCATAATGATTTGAATGAAGCCTTTGGTTAGGATGCTGCAGCTTGCCAGTCCTGCGTCACAATATCAGAATACCAGGGGAAGTATCGCTTCTTTGCCTGCTGCTGGCCATGGGCAGAGCCAGAGTAGTAGGTGAGAGAAGCCTTTGATCTGACCCAGTGTTGCCATCCGTACATTCTGAAGAGGAACATTTGAGCTCTCTCTGAGCTTTTCTTGTTCTGGCAGCAAATTTCTTTGCGTGCAGCTTTTTGACTTCCTTACATTTGTTTAGTGGCAATGTGAGTTACAAAGAAACAAGTCAATTTAGCCCTTCGGCAAAGAACAGGCCTTCTTGTATTCACATCTTTCAAGGCAAGATAGAAGGCAAATAGGGCAGCTTTCTAGAAGACAAGGAGATACAATGAACCAGGTAACAACAGTGTAGACCTGCTCTATGGGAGGAGTAAGTTAACTGCGTGTACAACCACCGCAGTCAACACTTCCAAGAGTGTCCTGGAGTGGTGCAAACATGAATGTGGGTGATCATGTAGCTACAGCATTGCCAAGTTCAGGATTGGAAAATCGTCAAAATATTTTCCTGCGGTCTAGATATCTGTTCTGCACTTCACAATGCTTCCAGCACCCGAAATAGATGGTGTTAAGCTAACATGAATATCCTTGCTACCTGAAGATAGCACACCTGTTTTGGCACAGGAATCTTGATTATTAATTAATTTTTTTTCAATGTGTGATTATTTCATTTCCACAGTTTCAGTGAGGACTAAGGTAGGTGTTAATAGTTTGTTCAAGAATAGTTACAAAGACAAAAATTTGATCATGTGTAGTTCTGTGTTGATGTATAAGCCCCCTGTTATGATGAAATATCCAAATGCAGTCAAGTTGGTTCATGGAGAAAATGCTTGAACTAGAATTCTTAAGTCTTACTACTGTGCTGACATTTCTGAAGTTACTAGTTTTTAATGTGTGTCATTTTTTTTCAAATTTCAAGAACAAAAAACGTCGAGAACGCCGAGATCTGCTAAGACTGCAGTTACTGCGAATTTTTGAACTGCTTGCTGATGCTGGTGTTATAAGTGACAGGTAGGACCATCACTTACCATAAATCTTCAAGTGAAATAATCTTTAAGTGAAATTATTTTCAGTGTTTACAACGCTGATCTTATGTCAGCATGTTCTTTGAAGAATTTTGAATTCTTATCAGATACTGAGATACAGAGACAGAAAGCTGTAGTGTAACTCCACTGCTTCTCTATATTAACATACAACTTTCCTTTTATGCTAGTACAAATGGAGCCTTAGAAAGAGATACATTAGCCCTTGGAGCCTTGTTCTTAGAGTATGTTGATCTGACTCGCATGCTTCTGGAGGCTGAAAATGATAAAGAAGTCGAAATCCTTAAGGATATGAGAGCACATTTCAGTGCAATGATTGCCAACTTGATTCAGTGTGTTCCAGGTATGGTGCTAAATTATCTCAACATACTGTGAAATTGCATTTAATATATGTATTGGAAAAGTTGGGGGTTTTTTCTTTTTTTTTTTCCCATGGATTTTTTAACTGTGAATTGTCATGTAATGAATGTATAGGGGAATGTGGACAGAAAGCTTGTAATACTCACATATGTAAGAATCATCTCCTAAAAGCCCAGCAAGAATATTGTCTGTGACCTCTAGGGGCTCCAGATTTCTTTGACATAAGGCTTTATTTGCTTCCCTTTCAATTTATTGCCAGACTTTTCATAAACTCAGGCCTTGAAAAATATAGGTGGGTGCAGAAAATGTACAATATTGAATGTAGTGAAAAACTTGCCTGAGGTGTTGAGACTGCATCCTGTGTTACCTGATTCCTGTTGTGTAGCAAAGATTTCTGCAGTTGGTTTAATATGTTTTATATATTGCAAGATCATTTCAGAATTGTAATGCAATTGAAATAGCAAAAAAAAAAACCAAACCAACAATGTGCTGTAAAGTCCATGTAATTACTGGTAGATAAAGTCTGGAGATTTATCAGTCTGTGTAAATCTGCTATCTCCAGATCATTTATGACAGGATAAAACAGTATTGGTAGCAAGGAATTCAAAACAGTACACTAAGAGAATAAATAACGAACACATCTTTTTATATAAGTTCCCAGTGTGCAAATTTTGTCAAAGTCATATAGTTGCATTCAGCTGTGAGATACATAAAAAGTACATAATAGTTGAACAAGACAAGTAAATATATGGCATCCCTGCTATTCTCATTTAAAAGAGTTAAAAAACACCCTTTGAACTGAAGTTTTTAGCTGCTCTTAGCAAACAAAAGGAATTTCTGAGTGATGCTCATTAACAATACAGAATTTCTTTTGCTGGGAGTATTTACAAAGGCCTTCCTTTTGCATTCATTCTCACATTCTACAAGGCACATGACCAGTAGCAGCATGTTACTTGAATTTTCCACTATGAAATGATCTTGTCATATGTTTGGAGAGAATGCAATAATAACTGATGCATTTCAATAATTCAGAGATGTATTTTGTTCTAACAAGACAGCTGTAAAATATATCAATAGCAAACAAAGCCCTAAGATTTAACTTCTAGCAAACAAATGTTTATTGTATCTATCATCTTTAGCCACTGTTCGTGTTGATTTGTATTATTATTGTCTAGTTAGACTTAGTTGGCTTCCAGCACGTTTTCTAGAGGAAAGTGATTGGCCAGTAGCAGTTTGCCAGTCTCTTTAATAAACTTAGTACCGCCTCTGTCATCACGCTTTGCTTAGGGGAATTAAAAACACTGTTTAAACGATCTCTCTGGTGTTTTCTCCACATGGTTAAGAATTCAGAGATATTTTTCATTTGCTGCAGTAATTTAGCTGTTCCAAAAATATACCACAGCATTGTCACAAACTAGCAGGCACCAAGTTTCTTTTATTTCTTGTCTCTACCTACTACTGGATTAGAATAAGATGTATGTATTGTTTGGTCTTGGATTTAAAGGATTGGAAAAACCAAGTAAATATTTGCCCCTAAAGGAATGCAACAGGCAGTGAAAAGCCTGATTCTATAATTAGGTTCTTGCATGCTGTTTCTAAAGTCAGATGTACCTGCTTGTATAACTACACATTAATTAAGAACTGAAGGTTCTTAGAAATAAGCTACATCTTATTCATTACCTTAAATTTTTAAAAGGAGCTTAGATACTCTGGAGTAAGTGTATATAGAGCATTTAAGAAAAACTCCCTTTTTGTAGAAATTTGAAATCCATGCCATCATCTCTGCCACATGAATGTGTATTTAACATTAACATATCACAACAATTTCTATTTCTGTTCCCTTAGTTCACCACAGGAGATTTCTCTTCCCTCAGCAGAGCTTGAGGCATCACCTGTTCATCTTATTCAGCCAGTGGGCAGGACCTTTCAGTATTATGTTCACACCGCTGGACCGGTACAGTGATAGAAATCACCAGATTACAAGATACCAGTATTGTGCATTAAAGGTATTAAAGTCTCACTGTCAAAATCAATAATACCAATATTCCAGTCAAAATGCAAGCAATTGTGGGGTTTATTTTCTTTTATTTCACAGAGATTTGAATTGGCATACTTGATGCAAACTTTTATGATAAAAAATAGCAGTATGAGCCACTGAAGTTATCTGTTTTTTTCGTTGTAGACTCTTTTCAAAGCTAATTATTTTCAAAACTAGAATGCATTTTAAAATTTTACTTAGCTGTTCATTACCAGGCTATCAGATTCAGTGAGCGGATATTAGGCTCTGAACTTAAATATAGTACCAGTTCACTATCACATGCACATCTCAGGGCTGTCTCCCGCATTTGCCTGGACACATGCTCAATAATAAAACACTTCTGCAGCAAAACCAGTTGCAACTCACCCCCAAAAGTAAGCCAGGAAAATAATAGCTTATGTACTTACATAAGTTGCATCACTTGGTATACAGCAATTTTAATTTCTGCAGAAAGATACTATTGAAAAAAAAATCTGTGCATTTTAATTGGTTTTGTAGATTGATTTGTAAAAACTGAGCCTGAACTTGGACTCAAATAATTCTGAAAGGTTCACTCTTGTTACTCTTCTATGTAACTAAAGTTCCTTGTCTTTTTAGGCCATGTCAGCTGTGCTCTGCTGTGGACCTGTATTTGATAATGTTGGCCTTTCCCCTGACGGATATCTTTACAAATGGCTTGATAACATTCTGGCTTGTCAAGATTTACGTGTAAGTACTCACCAAAATGCAATGCTCACGAAGAATTTTAATCTCTCTACTGGGTGAGTAAAGAGTTTGTGACTGTAAGAACTGAGACTGTATACCTTCTCTTTTGAGCAGGAAACAATAGCTTTATGCAAGGTTCTAATGGGAAAATGTAATTCATTCCAAAGCGTTTAAACAGCAAAAAAAATATTGTTCATGAAAATATAATATAGATAAATAATAAGCTCCCCAAAATTGCCTATGGCTCAGTGTTGCTTGCAACAGAAATTTAGGTTTCTTATCTGTTGATAAGAAAGGTCAAAAATGGCATGGCTCAAAAATATTTGTATTTCTATTTGGAGTCCTTCAACCCGCCTGCTTCGAGTTTCTGTGGAATAAGAATGTAAAAGCCCTTCCTGCTTGGTAACATAGATACTGGTGAAACAAATCTGAGAGAAAGTGAGTGGGTGGATCTTGCAAAGAAGTCAAGAGGATAATGATTCAGGAGAGGAAAGATAGATACTTTTTTTTCTTTTTAAAAAACTTGTAATAAAATATGCTTGCAGTTTTCTCTTCCATTTCTGTAAAGATGGGTTTTGACTTTGCAGCTACCCAGTCATCTATCTGTATTTATAGCTGACTGGACTGTCTCCTGCCATGTTTTCATTATGATCAACAAATCTTATATCACCATGTCTAATTAATCATTAGTATATCATAGAATCATAAAATGGCTAGAGTTGGAAAGGACCTTAAAGATCATCGAGTTCCAAACCCCCTGCCATGGGCAGGGACACCTCCCACTAGACCAGGTTGCTCAGAGCCCCATCCATCCTGGCCTCAAACACTTCCAGGGATGGGGCATCATCATACACCATTCATAAAGTCACTGGGGACAAAAATTACTATTTTTTAACTTTTCCCTTTGAAATGCAAAATATGGATATGATAGGTGAAATTGGTTTCCCCTAAGCTAATCACTATAATTCCTGATTAATCATTGTAATGAAGGACTGTAACTAACCTGCATTGCTTATAAAACCAGTTCAGATTTTAGAAGAGAAGGATCCTACCCCATCCATTAACATTAAATACCATTTGCAGTCTTTACTAGTAGTTACCTACACTTGATGAGAGAGGATTATTAGTCATTAATGTCTGGTATTCTGGTACTATCCTTTACTGAAGGATCACAAAGGCACAGTCCAAGCCTTAGTTGTGATGTGTTTGTAGCAGTGACGGTACCAGCATTAAGTGATAGAAGGTCTGTAGGGAGAGTTATTAGATTGCTTGATGTAGTTGAATTAAACAGACAAGTTTTCGTAGCCCCAGGCTTGCAGAAGGTATTTTTCTTTGTCTGCCTTGCCTCTGTTTCAGTCAAAAGAAAGATAAACATGAAAAATTAAACTCAAATGAAAAAGGAAATAAATATTGAACAAATCAATTAACCAATGCAAATGATAGTTGCCCTAGAACACCTACATGTCTTAGATTGTCCAAACATTCTGCTTTTTTCTGTGCTTTCTTTTAGAAATCTCCTTTGAATATTTATTTCATTTGTTTAGTCTTCGTACAAACAATTTTCTTTGAAGTGAGGGGTGTTGAAAACCGAGTCACATTTCTATGGTACTTTCCCTAAAATAAATGAATCATAAATTTTCCGATTTTACTTAGTTTGACTACTACGTTTACCCCTTGTTTTGCCTGTGTCACTAAGAATTGCAGGAATGAATTTACCTGATCTCACCAATCATGTTTTGACATGTATTTATATGCTCAGGTTCATCAGCTTGGCTGTGAAGTTGTAGTCCTGTTGCTAGAATTGAATCCTGATCAAATCAATCTCTTCAACTGGGCTATAGATCGATGTTACACTGGATCATACCAGCTTGCCTCTGGATGTTTCAAAGCTATTGCAACTGTGTGTGGGAGCAGGTATTTGTTAATCTATTAATTTACACTTCCAAATGTAAAGAAAAACATAGGTTCAGCTTGTGTTGTAAAGAATTGTTGGTCACATTGTTAAGTTATATCCTCTCACACAACTCTTTTTATTTTTCAGGACAAAATTTATAGAGGCATTCAATGATAGTCTAAGAAAAAGAAGATACTTTGCATCTAATCAAAATAAATCTGAACATTTTGCTCTTGACAAAAAATAATTTGGCAAGATATTTGATCAGCATAGTTCAATAGGGGAATACTTGGGATATAGCAAATCAAAACAAGTATTGTAGAATCTATCTGTAAAAACATTTTGCTCTTGCAGGAACAACTAGACTGTAGACTGCATTATACCGAGATTTTAAAAGTACAAATGGAATTTTGTACTTGCAAATTCAGTTATTTTAAGAGGTTTTTTTGTTTAATGAACACATAAATGTATCAGGCTTGCAGCTAGTCTTTTTTCCTCAGATTGTGTTACTTATGCCACTGTGCCCTAAAAATTAATCTTTCCCACACTTAGAGTAAAAAATAAGAGTATGATCTCCATGATTTATTTTAGAGGAAAAGTCTGATTTTTATCAAGTTGGGAATTTTTGTTAATATTGGAAAGCTGTTCAGAGTTTTTCCTCTATTGTCTGTCAACATATATAGAGAAGCCATTGCTTCAACTACTTGTAAAATGAGCAATAAAGTATCTCATTGCTCATATCTGTCTTTCTACAAAGAAGCTGCTTTCCTTAACTTCTTTTTTATTATTAGTTTTTAAGCTTAGTGGAAGGACAAAGAGGCAGGTGTAGAGGATGGAGTGCAGCTTGTATTTGGAATTGCCAAGAGTGTCCTGTGCCACACACATATTTGCCATATTTTTCAACACTAAAATGTCCAAATATGCATCCTGCAGCCATCCAGGAGCACAGTAGCTCACATCCAGGATGAGAAACTGATGGTTCACAATTGAATCACAGGCATTTACAAATCATCATGAGAAAGCAGAAATGTATTTACTAGAAACTCAAATATTGTGACCTGGGAATTGCTTTTTCTGGCAATATTGTCATTAAGTTAACACTTTAATATGTTTATCCTTACAATTAATATTGACTTTATATGTAGTTGACTTTTTGAAGCAGTTCTTCATGTTTACTCTTTGAAAACCATTTTCGTAGAACCGCCTAACATCTGGCAATATTCACGTCAGACATAGTGTCTTTTCTCCAAAGGGACCATTTTAATTGCAGTGTGGCTTAAGAAGTACTTTATCTCTGGAAATTTCTGTGCTACCCATCTTCTCTCATGGATATTGGACTGTTCTATAAACAGTTTATGTTATAAATTAAAACGAATTAACAGTTACAGACACAGGTATTGCATTTCTCAGTGTGGGTAACTCAGTACATTCCTAAGAATTAGTCTAAGGTAATTATAAATAATCCCTTCTTTCTTTGTATTCACCAGATGGCCCTTTGATCAGGCAGCGTGTATTCATAGGAGCTCCCTTTCCCATATTCTGGTGGTAGAACATATAAAAGAAAGATGACATTCTCTTTAGACCATATCACAGAGTAAATCAGAGTGAATATAATCTGCATTCCTCACCAACGTTCACAAAAATATGCTGTTTACTCTTCTAGGAACTATCCTTTTGATATAGTGACGCTTTTAAACTTGGTGCTGTTCAAGGCATCTGACACCAACAGAGAGATTTATGAAATTTCCATGCAACTTATGCAGGCATGTATCGGCTACTTTTTGTTACAACCAAATGCATGTGTCCTCTNATAAAGTACTGTTTATTTGCTTTTTAGTTTTGTTTTGAAAATAAGCAGCTGGTTTTGGCTTGGCTGTAAATACTTATGGGAATATTTATATAAAAAATAATGGAAAAATATTAATTGTGGTGTCTTTCAAATTTGGAGAGTATACTCTGAAGCACACAGATCATTCTCTGATACGTAAACTTAAAATAATGACATTTTCTTAACCAGTGAATTTTTATTGTCTCATTTTATTATTTTTTTCTCTTTCATAGATCCTTGAATCAAAGCTTTTTGTTTATTCAAAAAAGATAGCTGAGCAAAGACCAAGCAGTATCTTGTATGGTACACATGGTCCATTGCCACCTCTTTACAGTGTCTCACTTGCCCTTCTTTCATATGAGCTAGCAAGGATGTATCCTGAACTTACCCTTCCACTTTTTTCAGGTAACTGTATCTATTTGACATATTATATACTTTACATTTTTGTACAAATAGTAGAGTGCTAGACATTTCCACCTGCAAACAGCAATTCTGATCATAAATTTAGCTTGACCTCATTTTATTCTGGTTCAGGTCAAATCAGGGATGCAAAATAAATTTCCTAGAGGTACTTATACAAAGTACAAAACAGCTATTTAAAAACCTTGGTTGGGGATTCTGTGCCACTTGTGCCACCTTAGGGTAACTTTGAAATTGCAAGGGCCCTGGATGAGTTAATGAGACATTGGCACGCTCTACTATAATGGGTTCTCGTGTCAAGCATAGTGATGCTTCTTAAACATACATTTATATAGATGATACTTGTGAGGATAAAATTCTTCATTTTATACAAACATGAGTTTAACCTGGGGAAAATTGATTGCATGTGCCCGGTTTTACTAATGATGCAAGTCACTCTGAATGACTGACCTCTACCTTCTGTTATTTGCCATATCTGCAAGTCATTAGTATCATTTTAATTTTATCAGACACACATTTTGTCAGGGTTAGTGAGAAAGATGTTACAGAATTGGACCTGCAGGAGCATCATTCTGCCTATGGCCACTCTGAGACTGTTCCTGGGAACAATTACGTTTTGAGACCTCTGCCTGTTGTAATCCATCGATCTCATGTGTTGCTCTACTTTTTAAATAACAGAATGCAATGTCTGTAGTCGTGGGAATTCTTACTGGCTATTAAAAACCCTTTCTGTTGTTTTTACTCAGTCTGTAGGGGCTGGAGGGAGGGTAAAAGACCAATATATCATGCATTTCTTAGTGTCCGAGATACCATGAGTTATAAATAACTAGGGTAGGGAAATTCTGATGGCTCATTTATCTTAAAAAAAACCACCCAAACAAATATTGCTTATTATTACTCTTACCATCTATTTATGTTGCTGTAGTGGCTACATTGTTTAAAAGAACTCAGATACACACTCCAAATCAGAGCCCCTTTCTATGCATATAGAATTGTAAGGAGATACAACAGTGTGTGTCTTGAAGATTTTTAAAACCCCAGCAATGAGGGAAGAAAGGAAATGTTAACTGTAGTGATTTTACAGAATTCTGGTAAAAAGAGCTAATGTCGTTCACCTTGGCAGGAAGCCTGTCACTTTATTTCTTATCCCAGATTTTCCAATTCCCTTTCCTGTACAGTGCCAGTTCTTTTTTTAAAAACTGTATGAAGTGCTGTACACAGCATTTCTGGACTGGCAGCCAACTACAAATTTTATACACCTCCCCACAGGAAATAATTTATGCAAGGTGTTTTTGTAAAGTCAGTATAATAAGAGCCTTAAGATTTAAAATGTAGCTTAGAACCATGGAGGCTGATGGGGCACTTTTGCAGAACATTTTAGTGTATTTATTGTAACTCTCCAAAAGCTCTTGAAATTCTAGAATAACAGCCAGTGACTAAATCATCCTTTTTCCTCTTTATTGACATACATTTCACTTAATAAACGATATGGCACAGTAACAACAGGTGACTTTCTGTTTCTAAACCCAGACTATGTTATTTTAGACAGAAAACCTGACCAATTGCTTGCTATTATGGACCATTACATTAATGTTTCTCGTCAGGAAGCTCAAGTACATGCTTTTCTATGCTTGTGGTTTGCAAGGTAAAAGCCATCATGTGTCTAACACATCAGATAACTGATTTAAATGGTGTGTTTAAGGTTTTCTTCATAAACTAACATGTTGTCCTTTTCAACATTTACTCTTTTAGAGGTAAGCCAGCGATTTCCAACAACACATCCAAATGGAAGACAGATCATGCTTACCTATCTGCTCCCATGGCTTCATAATATTGAACTTGTAGACAACAGACTGCTCCTCCCCGGTTCAAGCCCTACCACTCCAGAAGATGAACTGAAGGATAAGGAGGGGGAAATAGCAGTCACAAGTGGACTAAAAGGCAACGGCTGGGGCTCTCCTGAGGCTACCTCACTGGTTCTTAATAATCTCATGTATATGACAGCCAAGGTAAAAAAAAAACAAAACAAACAAAAAAAAACAATTTCTGAAAAATTCAAACTTACGTTTCATAAACAAAAGTACTTATGTTTCTTCCCTTTGATACCAGCAGTTTTGCACTGGAACAGTCTGTACTAATCAAACACAACCTTCTTTTTGAAGAAGTTCCCCCACTTTTAAGGAAAATAGCAAAACTGGTCTCTTTCAAAACATGAACAAAGAAAGAAAAGTGTTTCACCTTTCAAAAAAAAAACAATAGTGAGAGCATTAAGGATTAGTTATAGAGGAATTAAGCTCAATTCCCTCCTGCATCCCCTCCTGGGTTAATGTCTAAGGGAGCAAATTAAAGTTTATTTGGGTGAGAATGAGCACTTGGAAGTTGTGCTACTGAAGCTCTTGTGCTTTCTAGGAAACACTTCAATATTCTTTAAGAGAGAGAAAAGTAAGAAAATTCATATAAATTTCTAAAGTGCCAGTGAAAGCATTCTTTTGTAAAAGGAAAGATGTTTTACCCCTCGGGTCCTGATAAAGGACTAGGAATTCCTTTTCTTAATGTAAAATGCCCGAGCAGCTGGTGAAGAAGGTACTTGGAAACCATCTTTTCCTTCTCTTTGCTGAGTTGCAGGCTGCTGTACTAGTGTGCCGTGCCTGCTGTGGCACTGCTTTTACCAGATGTAGTGCATTTGTCTGAACTGCTCAATACATAAACTCCATGAAGTAATTCCTGGTACCTATATCACAGGGGACAGAGCAGCTCACATTTCCTATCCTTCCCAGAGTTAATCCTCTCTCAAGCAGAATGTCTATCTGTGCTACATGGATTCTGGATCTTGCCTCATGTAGAGGTCCCATAACTGAAAGATAAATATTATTTTGTGTGCATTTTATCATATGAGCATGAGCGAAGTAATGTGGGGGCTGTGCTTCAGCCCACCAGAATGTTTTTTTGATACTTGTTGCATATCCAGGGCATGATAGTGCCTCATGAATCACCTGGTGGTACGAAGTCTCTAGGATGTTATCAGAGGAATTTTGTGGGTTGAAAAGAGACGTGGTGCAGTCTCACCTCTATTGCAGCAGCAGTCCTTGGAGCAAATTGCTTCCAAAACCACAAAAGTTTTTGCTTCTGGAGTGAGCAAGTCTGCTTTCCTCAGACCTGAGGAAAGACTGACCTACCTTTGAGGGTCTATATGTGATAAAGAACTGACCCCTGGAAGTACCAGTGTAGATGACAGTAGATGTAGGTGCCAATGACAGTGCAGATGTAGCGAATATATATCTTAAATTATTTTCAGTAGAATAGCATGAGCTGGAGGTTGCCACTCCTCCCCTAGCAGAATGTCAGTCTGTGCAATGATTAATCAAAGAGCCAACATTTTTACATAGGAAATAGAACAGCTTCAGTTCTGGACTCCCGCATCCTGGACGCGTGCACTAACCATTTAAGTGACAAAAGGGAGTCATTCCCATACCTGAGTCTTGCAAAAGAGAGAAGAAGCTGCTGGTTTCCAATGTGGAAACAAAGGGCTGTCTAATGCTTCATTCTGCTGTGATTTGCTCAGGAGGAAGGTGCTGAATTGCTCGGTACTGTGAAAGCTGAAGCACTTAGGTAGAGACAGGCTGAAACAGAACTTCATTTGCTTGAACCCCAATAAAATGCTTGATTTTAGGATCACCATTTGAATTTACGTTCCTGAAAGACAATTTTTATGATTTAAGTTCTTCTGTAGACCTCATCCTAAATACTTTTAAATTGACTTTATCTTCTGAAGTCTGGCGGGTAGATTTTGAAAATACTGGTTTGTCACAGGTTACAGCATTTTCCATGGTTTTGCATGAGAAAATGCTCTAAAAGAAGATGCCTTACTTTGGAGGTTGACGTATTTCAAAAAATGTGTGTCTATGATTCTTTGCAGTATGGAGATGAAATTCCTGGACCAGAGATGGAAAATGTCTGGAATGCCTTGGCCAACAATGAAAAATGGAGTAACAACCTTAGGATAACACTGCAGTTTCTCATTAGTTTGTGTGGTGTTAGCAGTGATACCATCCTTTTACCTTACGTAAGTGTTTGCACTTTATCTTATTTATTCTTGGTTGCAAAGGTTGTAATGAAGAAAACAGCTATCAAGTGTACAAAATTAAATCACAGGAATGAATGAGCCAAGAAACTGAAAGTCAAGAAAGGAATTGAGTAATGAGAATCTCAGCCTCCATCAGTGGAGCACACCTCATTTCAAGGAAGAGGTGCGCTCCTTTCAGGCAAAAAGCAGCTTTGCATGTCTGTGTAAAGGGCCAGTAACAGGCACTGGCCTTCAACTACCAGAATGAATGAGAAAAAATATTAGAAACATTTTGTCATGCCAGAAATGTACAAAAAAATATGTGATTTTATATATTTTTTTTTAAATTTTATTTAAATGACTGTTCAGAGGTTAAGTAAATTGCATGATAAATGAAGAGAAGTGAAAATACTAAATGCTTATAGTTTTTCTCTGTAATCAATTTATGTACAAAGCTATTAATTAAATTTTGAAAGCCTTAAAACAATAGACGTTATCTCATGAATGGGACATACACACTATGATCTTATTTGTTTGTTTATTGTACAAATTCAGGTTTTCCTTCAGAAAAGCATGTAGTTTTAAGAAAGTACTACGTTCTGTTCTCCTTTAGCAGACTAAGGTTTTCTGGGACATCTCAAGTGACACAAGATGGCTAGCCTTTACAAGCTCCCTAACATACCAGCTTTTGCCTGTGCCTGGTTGTCATGAATTATGTATCTGCTCCTGCAACGTGCAAGTCAAACTGTGCAGGATATTGTTATTACTCAAGTTTAAATAAAATCAGGGCTGTCTGAGAAAAGCAAGATAGTCTCATTCCCATGTTCCTTGTTGCTCAGTTGCTGGGTGAAGCAGAATCTAAATTTAGTACATTTTCCAGCACAATTACAATATGCTGTTTTATTAGTTAGTCTGTTCTAGAAATTCTATCGATTTCCATGAAACACATTTGAAAATAATATTAATGTGATAAGACTTATCAAAAAGCCTCACAAACATACTTCATTTACAGTTACTGAAATACCACTTGTCCTAAAGTGTTAGTGATGACTGCTAAGCATAATAGAAGAAATGTAGAAGACCATAAAAATATTCAAGATGCTGTTGTTGTACCATAGACATCCTGTTGGTTTCCTTTTATTTGTAGGGTTTACTGTTGTATGTTATCAAATCAGTGCATGGATATGCAAGGTCAGTGTTGCCTAATCAAAAGAGGAAAGATTTCATTGTGGAGTTGCTGTAAGAACAAGCTCAAGATTTATATGAGAAGATAACAAAGGGGTTGGTCCCAAATATATTGAGGGTAACGAAGATCAATTTCCATCAATTGTGACAGAGGCTCTACATCCTGTGCAGACTGTGCTTGGAACAGGGAGTTAGATGAGAGACCTCCCTAGTCCTTTCCAAACTGATTCTGCAGTCTACGACAGACTTGGGATCAGGCCCAAAGGTGGCCTGTATCAGGAGGAAATGTCTTGGCAGAAAACAAGTGGAAATCAGTGAGATAAGAGACAAAATGAGGGCTGTTATATTTCTGACCACTTAAAAAAAGGAACAGTTTTATAAAAGGAAGGAGCAGTGCTTTGCCGAGTATATTTTCTCCCCCCTAAATCAGTTGGAAATGCCTAATAGCCCTGTCACCTCTTGCTCGGGAGCCCTTCATGTACCTTATCCTTCCCTGTCCAGATACTTGCCAACCCAGAGTTTTCAACATAGCATTTTTCTGAAACTGTTGCCACCCCGCAGCTCTGAACAGCCTACCTCAAATCCCCTTGCTACCTACCCATAGCACTTCTTACCTCTTCCAATTCTTTCCAAACCTCCTTGCCTAGAAACATTGGCTCTCACAGTCCTGTCCTCCTCCAGGACAATGAAGTCCTCTTACTCCACAGAGAGCGGTCTGGTTTGGCATCTGCAGCTTCGTCTGCTCAACATCTCCTGTTTTGCCTGTGGGACTTTTCTACTCTCCGTCCCAGGCTTCCCATGGCTGTCAACGAGACAAATCAGATCTTCACTGGTGGCAGCAGCTGACAACATTCCGATGTTTTCTGCCACTATTATTAGTCTGTGTTTTATAACGTTGAACTAAAAGTGTGATTCTCAGATTTTGCAAAATTTGAGAAAGTTTTCAACTTCTGTAGGAGGCCTGACTGTGCTTATGAGTCACCCCTTAATTGGTAGCTTTGTCTGGAGTAGGAAAACACAGCGTGCTTATCACACACATCTGCCCAGTGTTTTGATAATGCCCTGGAGTTTACAGATAAGAAAACATGCCTAACTCTGCTTACACAAGACTGCTGATACCATAAACATGTATCTTCCATTATCATGTAGATAACAAGTACACATTAGCAAATAAAGGTAATTTGAACAGTTTATCAGCAGTGTTCCAGCTCACCTGGGCTCAAAAGAGCATGCGGTTGCAAGATTGCCAGTTTAGCCATCTACTTTTGGAGCCCTCTGTGCCCCAAGGCAGTCACCAGCTGCTTCATGCCTTCAGCCATCTGTTCTGCCTGTGTGGGTCCAAGCCTCACTTACATATTTTCAATTTTTTATTTTTTTAATCAGCCAAATTCACTGCTTTGTCTCTTAGACTCATGTTTCCTTTAGGCATTTTTAACCGGTTTGCCAATGCAAATTGTTGAGCTGTCCTTTCTTTCACATATGTACTGGAAGATTGCTTAGAATTTCTGTTTACAGTTCAGAAGCCTCTTCAGCAAAGATTTAGTGTAGAGAGCATGACCCCTTCTGAGGTGAAGGAAGCTGAAGTGGTGCTGTGAGCCCAACCAGAAATGAGCCTCTGAGAAAAGGTGGATTTGTACCTGGAAAGTCCCTGAGAAATTTTTAGCACAGTGGAGTGAAAGAGACTTTGAACATGTGAACTTTCTCTACTTTAAGTAAAAGGAGAGAAAAAAAGAGAGAACAAGAAGCAGCCAGAAAGTTATTTTAATAGAAGTATTTAAGAATATAAGAACGGCAATGCTTGGTGAAGTCAACAAGCAGTTCAGTCCAGTGTACTAGCTCCACTATAAGCACAAGAAAGCAAGGACAAGAAGGATGCTTCCCATGTAGTCTCCCAGCACCAGAAGTTTATTAATAAAATGTTTTCAAACCAGATAGAGTCTCTGCTTTTAATAGCCATCAGGGTTTTTTTCCTCAAGAATTCAGTTCTGATTTGATCTCAGTATCTCAACAGTCCTCATTGCTCAGTGCATATAATAAGGTTTGAGGGTTTTTTTAAAAGTTTTATAGAAAGTCACGGAATTTCTGTAAAGGATACTCTCAGATTTTTCAAATCAGGATGCATGAAGTCTGTATACATGACTTCTCTACCTTTCTTCCATGTGCTATTGCTTTGAAGACAGATAGAAGTAGCTACTCAGAGCCTGGCTTATTCTTTGTGGCTGCAGCTACCCCGTTCACATCAACTGTGTGTGGAAATCCAGGCATGTTGTTTTGGGTGGATCTAGCTTTTTGTACAAGGTTTACTCCGTTCAGGAAAGTAAGACTCAGCTTCAATGAAAATCTCAAGCTATAAATCTCTGATTGTGAGTCGGAGTTAATGCTGATATCCTTAAATGATAGGCACAAAATTAGGTGGGTTTTGTATATGTGTAAGTTATATATGTGTGTGTTATATACTTATATATGTAAGCAGCTCATTTGTGGATGGTAAGCAACAACTTTGGGGCATATGGATCACAGGTTCAATCTGCTGAGGAAATGATCTTGATATCAAAGCGACCAGTTTTATATTTTTATGAACAAAATGAATACTGTTGCATGTTTGTGGTGTCTGTCCAGGAGTAGCATTTGCATTCTGGATCTTTTCAATACTGCAGTGTAATGTGTATTAATTTCTTTGGTAATTTCCTTTGCACAGAGTTTAGTAACTGTTATTTTCTTCTCTAGATAAAAAAGGTCGCAATATATCTATGTCGCAACAACACTATTCAGACAATGGAGGAGCTTCTTTTTGAGCTGCAGCAAACGGACCCAGTGAACCCAATAGTCCAGCATTGTGATAATCCTCCCTTTTACCGTTTTGCTGCCAGTAACAAAGCCTCAGCTGCAGCTTCTGGTATGACCTAAATAAACTCTTCAGTTATGCTCTCCTGCTCTTTTGAGTCTTCATCTCTGTGAAAAAGCAGTCTCTTGCTTTTGTATCTGTTCAGATCTGTGTATATATATAAAGTACAAGTTTTGAGGCCTTGTGGTGCATGTACATTACAGTTCTATTTGATTCCTAATGTTGTGTAAGCTTTGTAAACATATGCTTAATTCTCACAACTATTTTATTAGGATATTACCAATGTTTGGTGCTGTTCAGAACTAATATGAGGTGTTTTTTCTACCCCTAGTTTCTCAGAACAAGAAGTCATCATTAGTCACAGCACATACATTAAAGTAGTAGAGTTTTGTGAAAACTGAGAGCCTCAACTGTGTGGCAATTCTGTTTTCAAAGGCCTAATGTTACTTCCAAGCTGAGTAGTCAAAGGTACTTACGAGACACCAAGCCCAAATTTGACCTTGTCAATGTTTTACCAGATTCTTGAAAAACAATATGTTATGTCACTGAGAATAAGTTTATTTCAAGGAGTAGAAGAACATCATTACATCAGTCTACCCCTTAAAGCATGTAAACTTTACACCATTCAGCTGTGCAAGCAGGTCCTGGTTTGTAGAGGTAAAAGTGTTCATTCGTATGTGGTAGTATCTGCAGGATGATCACTTTGACTGTGGCTGCTAAAATAATTTAAGCTATGGGTTTTTACTGCTTTGCAAACACTGCTGCATGTAACAAGTCTTCTTATTGACATCTCTTACACAGGAACAACCTCTAGCAGTAACACTGTAGTAGCTGGCCAAGATAGTTTTCCTGATGTAGAGGAGAACAGAGTGGCAAAAGAGACCGATGAAAGGTTTGTGGTTTGGTGGTTTTTTCTCCCAAATGTATGTGTTTTCTGGGTTATGGGAGAGGTGTTGGGTCAAGGTCTGCATTGTTTTGTAAGGAACTCGGATCCTCAGACTGATACTTGGTGGCATTATCCCAGTAAGACCATTTTAAAATGAGCATATGTAAAAGTTTATAAAAAAAGCTATTTGCATGATTATAGTTCCTGACTGTTGTTTAATAATACATTGCAGAGGAACATCAGTTAAACCTACATTGAATGAATTGTGCTAAGTAGACTGTGGGTTTGTAGAAATTACCCACAAAGGAGAAAGAAAACCAAGATTATGTACCAAATAATGACTCCTAAAATCTTTATGAAAAATCAGGTTTGATCACACCATTTAGGTTCATGGACAGTTAGTAAAATTTAGTATGCAGATTTGTATCCATGATTGCAAGAACACCTCTTTTGTCTGAATAAAATTTCTTATAGAGGAAAGCTCTATAATATATTTTCCTTAGATATATATCCAGTTTAGTCTTCTGCTGCTTATTGTACATACTGACAAATGATGAATGGATAAAAGCAAAGCTTAAGGGCAATCAGATCCTCAAGCACAGACATATATATATGTCTTCTCTCACTGAAATCCTCTTATTTTTGTAAGAGAACTGTGAATGAATTCAATTATCACTCATTAGTGAGTGGATTAGCATTACATTAGTTGTTCCTGATAGTCACTAGTATGACTTCAGTAGTTCAACCCACCTTCCATAGGTTCAGGACTTAGAGTTACAGAGACAATTACGTGAGCAAATTTTTGTATTTCAGAACCTTTTGAGACTGACAATACGCAGAGGTGGAGGAAGCCAAAGGAAGTCACCAGTAAAAATTAGCTTATCATGTATCTGGGGCAGATTTGAGGACAGCTCTGTTCTGGATCTCATATCCCTTAACTTCTCTGCTAGGTCTGCTCTGGCAGTTGCTGGATTTTCCTACTGAAGGGGGATCTGATGCAGCTTTTTCTGCTTGATACATGGACAGGATTGACTTTGGACTATTCAGCCAGTTACTGCTTTATCAGGTTGCCAGAATTTTGCCCATGAACATGGACTGTGACAAAATACTAGCTGTGAACAGTTTATATCTCAGCTCAGTCTTAGCACAGTTTCTTGCTCCAAGAAAATCACACATTTGCAGCATGAGACTTTTCCCTCTGCTAATTTTTAGAAGCTTGTGACACAGGAGCACACTGTTAGAACTTCTCAGAAACAGGCTGAAAAAGTCTTTTGTGGAAAGAAACATCATTACATTCACATTGCTGTCTACTCCTGTATAAAAGTGCATGCTTAAGGAAATGCTTTTTTTGTAGAGTAAGCATATAGTCCAGATGCTTAATGTCAGCTGGTGTTTTTAATGAAGATTTTTCTTGCATTTGAAGGTTCAGTAATGTAATCAGAGCACATACCCGACTAGAATCAAGGTACAGTAATAGCTCCGGAGGATCTTATGATGATGACAAAAGTAAGTTCTATTATCCAACTTACTGAAATTTCTGATGTTTTGGTGGGAAAGGAAAACATTCTTATGACTGGTGGAGGCTCTTCTCTATAAAGAATAATACACTATCACCATACGGGTAGTGTCCTTCTTTTGCCTTCATACCTCATTTAATTGATTTCTTTTGTTTAACCTGGGCTCAGTCAAATGCATTTAAAGGTCAGAGAAGTTCACAGAAGGCAACAACTCCTGGAACCTTCTACACATGGTGTGATGAAAGATTTCCAAGGGCATTAGAGCAAGTACTTTGAACTGCACCCTTCACCAGTATTTCTCTCCAAATCAAGTGCTGTTATATGAGCAGGAAGAAGAAATTCAGGAGTTTCCAAAAATTAGATCTTATCTCCTCTTTGGCTTTTCTCTGTTGTCTGCAGTTTCTGGTTGCATTGTGCAAACCTGTGTTACAGGGGAGAGTGAGAGGGGGCTCCTGAGCACACTTGTTGATCTTGTATTTCTTTTAAACGGACACTTCAAAAAAGAATCACAGCAGAGATTCCAAAGAAAACCAAGACATTTCTGTCAACTATTGAATAACAGTGTAAATTTTACAAGTTGGATGGTTTGACTTCATTTCTGGAGTGAATTTTAAGGAAGCCAATCTACAGATTTAAGTTAGGCCCTAACCAAATGTAAGGAAGACAGGACCTTTAGATTGACTTTTGTCTCTGGCTTAATAAAGCCAAGTCAAATAACATAGAGATCACAGTGTCTTGTCTTGGTGCTACAGACACCATTTTAGGACAGTATTTTGACATAAAAAGTAAAGATTTTATATATACTTTAATCCAAGTAATTTCTTGGCAATACTCTTTTGCAAAATGTAAGACACTGTCAAATGCATTTTAATACATTTAATGTATATCAATGACTATTTTTCATAATTATGAAGCAAAATATTTACAAATATTTACAAATTACATATTTATCAATATTTACAAATACACATATTCATACACTATATTTGCAAAATCCTGTGTATGTACATACTGCAGTATTTAAATACACAAAAAATGTGCAACATATTAAGCTCAGTGGGTTTTAGTGCACTTGTCTTGTTTTTCATACGGCTTTCTAGTGCTGCAACTACTAAAAATTCTTCACCAGATGTTAATTGGAGCACCAGTACTAATCTGATCTGCATGAACAATCTGTCAAAACAGAACAATGTTTATATTACCAGAACATTCTTCACAAGTAGCTGGTTTTGACAAGAGCTTAGAGTAATAAAAGGTTAAAAAGCACTGAAATTTTCTTTGCTGTTTTGGAATGTCTCCTCAAGCTGGTGCCCAACTGTTTTTTTCCTGCCTGTACCTGCCATCTTCATAGTATTGTGAATATTTATGCAAGGTTTGCTGCTCACAGAGCTCCTCCCACAAATATACAAATACCTAAATGTAAAATAACTGTAAATAATTGTAAATGTAAATGTAAAATTTTACTTACCTACTGACATTTATATAGAACTCCGAAAGGAAAGATTAATTCTTACACCATTTTTCATTCTGCAAGATAAATAATGCAACCTCCATTTAGAAAGTTGAACTTTACTGCCGCTGGCAGACAGCCCAGGCTACAAAGGAGTTGGCGGTATGGCTTCTCTCTTCTCTCCAGTCTACTTGAGAATCTGTGTATTGCTGAGGATATAAATAGGGAACGCAGCTCTGCAGCACAGAAGCTCTTTTGTTCAGGCAAAGATTGTATGTTAATGTGCAAAGTGCTGGGGTTTTTTTCTCAGCTTGCCCATAAACCTGTGAAAACATGAGTGAGGAGCTAGGCCTTCATATGGACTTCATGAAGCAGTTTTATGTGAAACACTTAAGTTGGTAGTAATAAATAGTGACTGTGCAGTGCTTTTTGTATGAAAAGCATCTAGCAGGCATTACCTTGTTAGTGCTTAGAAGATGAATGTGTGAAAATGCTGTGATTTGCTACATTATTATGTTGGTTTATTCTCCTTTATCTGTAACTAATAAATCACCCCCTGAGGATGAGAGAAATAAGTAGCTATCTAAATGATAAAGATAGGAAGTGCTCCTTGGAAGCCTAACACTGAAGAATGGGAATGATAAAGTTGGCATTTTAGTAATAACTGGAGGACCAGGTTCTGCATTTAAGGCTTCTGAAGACCTGGAAGCCTGAAGATACTTTGTCAAAACCAAGAAGTGATGTGCATTAGGAAATACAAATACTTTTGTAGTCATCAAACCAGTTTTGTTTCCTGTGGCAAAGCCAAGGAGCATCAGAAACTTGTTGTTAAAGAAAGGAAAGTGCTGAGAGTTTCAAACCTACCTAAAACACAAAAGTGTAACAAAAACAAAAGGCAAAAAATAATGGTTTCGTTAAAAGTTCACAAAGGGCTATGTTTGGATATATGACAAGAACAGGCCAGAAAAGCTTACTTCTCGTGGCAGTGTCTTGCATTCTCCCAGACCTGAGAAATAAAACCTGACGAATGAGAAAACTGAGAAGAATGAGAGAGAACAAAATGCAGGAGAGATAAAGAAAGCTGCGCAGCTGAGAGAAGGCAGAAAGTGGTGGAAATAACTTACTTGACCCACATCATTGCAGATAAACAAGTGGAACTAAAAAACCATACTGCTTATTAACATACAGCAGCTGTCATAGTGAAGCAAAGTTAAATGCATCTTTGAGAAATTCAACAGATAATTCATCCCTGTTGAAAGAAAATTACCCTGAAGATGATTTTTGCATTCCTTATGCCTCCTTGCTAATTCAGGACACATAACTTCTGCCTTTGTAGCATCACTCAGCAGGACACTGGTGAGGAGTTACAAGAATGTGTCACTGGTACTCAGCTCCTTCCAGCAGATGGCTTCTGAAAGCAGCTTCGTTGGCTCAAATTCTCTCTCATTTTTTAAAAGAAAGTCTGTTGCTTGGTGCTTTGTGATCTGGATCCAAAGCTACTAAGTGACAGCAGGGATTCAGCTACAGCTCCTAACATTCAGTGCTGTCTGCCTGGAATCTCTTTAATATCCAGCAGCGTGAAAGTGGGATTAAAAATGTATCACTTGTTATTGAACACAGGAATTTGCAAACCTCATGTCATCTTATCACATTTTCCCAAACAGCTGAGCTAATAAGTTAGCATAAACTCATATTTTATTATTTCTCCAAAGTGGGTAACCAGGCTTGGGATTTATGCACTGTGTTCTAATGCTTTTCCACGCAGATGATCCTGTTTCTCCATATACAAGCTGGTTATTGAATATTGTTGAAACCAAACAACCACATCCCCTCCCCATGCCTTACAATGGAGGATGTTGGGCACCACTTGTGGACTACCTCCCCGAAACCATCACACCCCGGGGACCCCTTCATAGGTGAGTAGTTTCTTATTCTGACCTTTCAGACAGTGAGACACTTCCTCTTACTAGTCAACTGACACCAATCCAACTGTCCCACCACTCAGAACATCTGAAAATCATACCTTCGATTTCTGCTGATTTCCAGTGCTTAAACCAACATGCAATGAGGGCTTGTTGTTCTACCTGATTGCTACTGGAAAGCCTATTTACAGTATAGGACATCACCTTCTGATAAGTATCAGACTGAAGCAACAACCAAAAAAGAAAAGGAAAATGTCTCTTTCCCAAGCCTCTGTGACTGTTAGTCATAGCACTTTCCCCCCTTGATCTTTTATTCTAAGTAGGCTATGCAGATTCTGAAATTCCTCTTTTATATAATTTGTATTGACAGTAATAGTATTCTTTTCAGTAATGGATATTTACCTGATTAATACTGTAACTAAGGTGCTTCAGCATATTCAGAAGAAATGCTACTTGTTTGAAAATGTAGTGATTGTTTATTTCTTCGGAAATAGCCACCATGTGCTGTTTTCCCATCTCCAGGAGGTTTCAAACTGATGCTGTGATTTAATTTCTAGGTGTAATATTGCTGTGATCTTCATGACTGAGATGGTAGTTGATCACAGTGTGAGAGAAGATTGGGCTCTTCACCTCCCTTTATTGCTACATGCTCTCTTTTTAGGTAAGACCAACTGAAATAAAGTATAAATGTACTCATATTCTTTTAGCGTAGTTTTGCTGAAGCTGGAGAGTTGAGTTTCTTATGTGTTTTTAATTATGATTTCCAAAAAACCCCGAAAAATACAGTCTGTAACATTTGGCCAATTTCACCCAAGTTTGAGAGGTGGGTAGAAGTTTGAAGATGAATGACTTCCTAAAATATCTCTTAAAAACCCCTTGACCCCTGCAGCAAGAAATGCAGGCAAAACTCAGCCTTTGTACAGTCTGGCTTGTGATGGGCAGCTGGGCAGTCAGCTCATGTCGTAGGCCTGGACTACACACATCAGTGCTGACTCTTGCCTTTCCAAAAATAAGTAAGAGGGCTGAGGTTACTGTACTGCAGAGATAGTGAAGGTAGGACACAGACCACTGGAAAGCAAGGTTCATTAATTTCACTGCTAATGGAATACTTTATCGTCAGTGTCTTCCCTTACATAGAATCATAGAATCATTCAGGTTGGAAAAGACCCTTGGGATCATCGAGTCCAACCATCAGCCCTACTCTACAAAGTTGTCCCCTACACCAATATCCCCCAACACCACATCTAAACAGCTCTTAAACACATTCAGGGATGGGGACTCATCCCCCTCCCTGGGCAGCCTATTCCAGTGTCTGACCACCCTTTCTGTGAAAAATTCTTTCCTAATGTTCAGCCTAAACCTACCCTGTTGCAGCTTGAAGCCATTCCCTCTCATTCTATCGCTAATTACCTGTGAGAAGAGACCAGCACCAACCTCTCTACAATGCCCTTTCAAGTAGTTGTAGAGAGTGATGAGGTCTCCCATCAACCTCCTCTTACTGAAACTAAACAGCCCCAGCTCCTTCAATCACTCTCCGTAGAGCACACGTACCTGAGCATCGAGGTGCTGCTTTTTCCCCACTGCTGTGTCTGTTCCATACTGTAACCCAGTTCAGCTGGAGAGCGATACATTCCTTATCCTGCCACTTAACATTATGAAAAGCAAGTGGCCTAATTTTTTAGCACAAAAGAGTATTCAGCATTACAAAGCCATTCCCTAACTTTCATGGGTGGTAAGTACTAGTTTTCACAAATAAACACAGACAGACACTTGTGAAATAAATTTATTATAACTGGAGTTCCCAGTCCGATTCTCATTCAGTTGCCATAGTTACCACTAAGTCTGTTCACTGGCAATCTGAGAAGAGTCCATTGTTCAGTGGGCAAAAAAGATTAAATTGGGATGTTACAGCACAGTGGTAGAATCCATGTGATATACTTCGGTATATAGTTGAAGAAGATACCTCATTCTTCTTTTCTGCTGCTCTGTTACCAGCTCTTCTGATTGAAATTTTTGGATGAAAGGTTTTTTTTGAAAATGCACACTCATCAAATATACAAATTTTATGTATTAGTACATTGATTTCAACAAACTTCTAATGAAACAAGAGAATAATGGCAAGAACCATGTTGGATGTGGTTTCTAGAGTCAGTTTCAGTATGACATTTCACTTATATATATTCTTCACTTAAAAGTTAAATCTATTCTATGGCTATCCAAAACAATTTTTTTTACTTTTTTATATTGCTGTGAACATTCTAAGTGTTAGAGGGAGCTGTAAGAAAACTGGTTAAATGTATGAAACAAACCAACAGATCAAACAACGCCTTTAGTATGATTTGTAACGAGTGTGAGAAAACTGGTGCTTACAGTTAAAAATTCTCACAAGGATAAATAAATAACACCACCACAGGAGTAGTACGCAGCAGCATGGCCATTTCAGTTTAAGGCCGCTTCAAAGAGCCATTAAGGAGCCGTGCAAATAAACATGTGCCTAAATAGAATCATTATATTGGTAAGCCGTTATGAAAATATCTTTACCGATTTGTTCACGTAATAATATTTCAACCTGACATCATTTCATTAGAAAGAAACAGAAATTTATGAATACCATTTGAGACAGTCCCTTGGCTAAGAACTATCAATTCTCAAATGTGAAATTAAAGCTAAATGTAACTGATTACTAAACGTAACTGGTTTAGTGGTAACTAAAATGAGAACACAGCTTCCCAGCTTCAAGTTTGTTTATTCTAGAGTTTCTATACCTCCTGTGAAAATTTTTTCTGTATTTTCTACTAGAGCTGTGTTGTGATGGCGTAAAGAAATTATGCTATTTCAGCTAACATAGCTGAAGGTACATGTGTGACTGAAAATGAAATAAAATCATAGAATCATAGAACAGTTTGGGTTGGAAGGGACCTTTAAAGGTTATCTAGTCCAACCTGCCCTGCAATAAGCAGGGACATCTTCAACTTGGTCAGGTTGCTCAGAGCCCCATCCAACCTGACCTTGAATGTTTCCAGGAATGGGGCATCTACCACCTCTCTGGGCAACCTGTGCCAGTGTTTCACCACTCTCATTGTAGAAAATTTCTTCCTTTTATCTAGTCTGAATCTACGCTTTTTTAGTTTAAAACCATTACCCCTTCTGCTATTGCAACAGGCCCTGCTGAAACGTTTGTCCCCATCTCTCCTGTAGGCCCCCTTTAGGTACTGGAAGGCTGCTTTAAGGTCTCCCTGTAGCCCTCTCTTCTCCAGTCTGAAAAAACCCAGCTCTCTCAGCCTGTCTTCATAGGAGAGGTGCTCCAGCCCTCTGATCATTTTTGTGGCCCTCCTCTGGACCCACTCCAACAAGTCCATGTCGTTCCTGTGCTGAGGACTCCAGAGCTGGGGACAGTACTCCAGGTGGGGTCTCACCAGAGCAGAGTAGGAGGGCAGAATCACCTCCCTCCACCTACTGGACACACTTGATGCAACCCAGGATGTGGTTGGCCTTCTGGGCTGTGGGACATGATGTCAGCTCATGTCCAGCTTTTCATCCACCAGCACCCCCAAGTCCTTTTTGGCAGGGCTGCTTTCAATCCCTTCCTGCCCCAGCCTATACTGATACTGGGGGTTGCCCTGACCCAGGTGCAGGACCCTGCGCTTGGCCTGTTGGAATATTTCTGTCCTGTTGGAATGTGAGCAGGTGGATGCATCTGACCAAAAAGGAAACTGGAAACTGGTATGGTGGCTAGCTGGAGAGTCTGCATCCTTCCGTTTATTGGAAGGAGTGAGAAAATACTAAAATGAAGGGGTTTTGCAACGTATGTGTTTAGTAGGTGATTGGACAGTTTGTAGTACTGACAGTGTAGCAGAGGGGCAGCCTGCTGGTGTGAACCTATCTATCTTAGTAGTGCATGAAAATAACTGCTGTTGAGAACTCCTTTCCCTACCAGTGTTAAATGATTTGAGCAGCTATGCTGCTTTCCCACAGAAATGTGTCCACTTCACAGAGATTTACCCTCTTGGGAACTCTTTCAAGTTAAAGAAGGGCCCAGCACTGGACAAGCACAAAGACCAAACTGTCCTTCTCACCTCATAGCGTATCTGTGTCCATACTTTCATACAACCCTGGGGATTAACGGGATTTTGGTCACGAGTGCTGCCAATATAGAATTTACTTTTAAACTAAAATAGGTTTTTTTTGCCCTTTTCAGCATATGTTAGAACAGGATGGATGGTAGAAACAGTTAGGATGGGTTTGTTACCTCCTGGCAGATGGAAAGAAAGGGGGAAAGTAGCATAGGAGCAGAAACCTGAAGAAGCTGAAAAAGAGGTGGGCAGGTTAGCAATGGCTCTCTTGGAAGAGGTTATGGACAGATGAGTGAGACCAAGAATCACAGGACTTCCAAAGACTTGTCCATAGGAGCCAAAGACATTGTTCATGTGGCAGGATGAGCAATATTCATTTTTGCAGGACAGACAGGAACCAGTGTGACTGGAGTATATTAGAAAACTCCTCACTTGAAAGACTTGTTGGGTGCTGTCACTTAAAGACAGAGCTGCTTTTTAAAGAGAATTTTTTGGTTTTTTATCCTGAGAAGAGAGGAGCTGAAGAAGAAAACTACTGAATTTTTCAGAAAGTGTTTGTAAATATCCTGGAAGATACTGAAAGAGAATGGAAAAGAGATTACTACCACAGAGTACAGTTTCTCTTACAAACACCTGTTTCCTTTGTAATTGTAATTTGTGATTCATACAGGTTGTGTTAAAATCTTATAAACAGCAGAAATGCTAACCAGATCAGAGTCTTTCAGTGCTAGACCTTCGTTTTCAGTTCTGCACCCTGAGCTACTGAGATGGAATTACAACCACCACCAAGAATTACTCATCTGTAGAGGTTTTCCAGCCCTGTCAAATTAACACTGCAGTGAGACAGAATGCATAAAGTTCTATTGCCACACATTGTTTTGTACTTCCTGTTTGGGTCCTCAGCCTGGAAACTGAATATACACATACATTCACCTAAAAAGTTCTATGATTCTATGATTTGAAGTAACTGTAACCAGTAACTGTGTCTGGAAATACTGCGTCTTTTGTTTGACTGCACTGTTGCCATGAACTGCCTTGGAATTTTAGCTATTTTGGGAATGTGAACTTGCGTATTATTACTTCATGTGAAGTGATTGCTGTAACCTTTGCTTTTAGGTCTTGACCATTACCGCCCTGAGGTCTTTGAACACAGTAAAAAATTACTGCTTCACCTTTTGATCGCATTATCTTGCAATAGCAACTATCAAGCCATTGCATCAGTCCTGCTTCAGACCAGAGAGATGAACGAGACCAAGACTCTGACAGTACAACCAGCGTACTTACCTGAGTATCTCTATACAGGTAATAAAGGAACAGAATAAAAGAACATTGCATTATGCTGTGAGGGTTTTGAAAGTAGGATGTCACGGTTACTTTCCTAAAATATAACAGTTTTGATAAAGTGGCAAGTATGAACGGTTCCCATTAATATTAATTCCATGTGAAATACCCTAGAGTTGCGCCCAAATTATTATTAGATAACTTTTCATGATAGCAAGAAAGCTATCTGATGTAACACAAAATATATAATGTCAAATTTTAAACAGTAATATGGCTAATAGCTTCCTAATTTTCCCCTCAGGGAGGCAGGACTACTTTAAATGAGGGCAATCACTCCTCTACCCTCACAAGAAATATAAATAATTCCAACACAGGAAGAGCAGCAAGAATACACAGCTCAAATTTTCCATTATTAAGTTAAATTTCACATGATATACATCTTCCTTTGTATCACAGATATGCTAAATTTCTATCTTGGAATATGTTTCTGCATTAGAAGGCTTACTTCAGACCTCTTCTGAAACAGGTGTTCTGTTAACTTTTAGCAATTTACTTGTTTGTAAGGGGTTGGTTGGGAACAGTTTGTAGAAAACAGCTAGATAGATTTACTATTTTCATGTAATACTAAAAGTAAACATACTGTTGAGATTTGAAGGAATCACAGAAAGGATGTAGAGTTATGGAAGTAGGATTAATTGTCTGGGAAAGGGTGAGGAACCATACAGTAAGAAATGAAAAGGAGAGATAATCAAATTGCTGGCATTTCTGTGGTTCCTTATGAATGTAGTCAGAAGTAATAAATCGGTTTTGTAAAGAATATTATCTGATAAATTACTATTTTTTATGAGATACAAAAAATATTATAAAGTACTAAGAAGAAGGGATTTGTGTTTCTGATCAATAAATTAATTTGGCCTTTTTAGGTTTCTTTCTGAGTAAAATCTGTGCAAAAATACCTCACACGTGAATTTCCCATCTTCAGTGTACAGATCTCTTCTCCAATGCGTGTCCATGAATTATTAAATACAGAATAGAATTCTTACATTGAAATTATACTGCTGCTTTTCTGCCAAAATGAAAACCTTTTCATTCCTGTCTCTGAAAAGCACTGGTACCCTGTGTCTGCACCCCTTAAGTTCAAGAAGTTATCAAAAATTTGTATTTGGATTATTTTTTTATCAGCTAATATAAAGAGAGAGAGTGTGGGTGAGTAGCTAAAGCGAAGAATCCTAATTGAAAATACCAGGTTCGTTCCATATAATGTCAAGCAACTAAATTAAGAGCCTCCTGACCTGCAGTGGGTTTTAGAAAATCTTTACTGTGAGGGTGGTGAGGCACTGGAACAGGCTGTCCAGAGAAGTTATGGATGCCCCATCCCTGGGAGTGTTCAAGGCCAGGCTGGATGGGGCTTTGAGCAACCTGGTCTAGTGGGAGGTGTCCCTGCCCATGGCAGGGGGGTTGGAACTCCATGATCTTTAAGGTCCCTTCCAACTCTAACCATTCTATGATTCTATGATTGTCAGTGGAGAGGGCCTTCCTGCTCACAGTCTTCTTGCAAGGCCAGTTTTTTTTTGTTGCAGATACAGCCTCAGATGACTAGCCATCTAACTTTAAGAAAACTTAGTCTATTTTCTAATTCCAGCTCTGAAGTTGTGTGACAAGCTTTTGATCTAGCAGAATTCTTTTTCACATATTTAGCCTTAATGCTGAAAATATTTAGTATGAGTAGTCCAGTGTTTACAGTTATTAAAGGTGCTGAACAGAAGCTTTAAACATTTGTGTCTTGGTTTCCCATATATGTGTAAAATTAGGACAACATCATTGTTCTAAAAATTCCACCCTGCAGAGCATTTTTTTTCCTCATCAGACTAGCCCAGAGAAATGAGCTGAACATTGCTCAGAAGTAACTTTACAGAAAGACACAGTTCTGGTTGTAAAACATTTATTTTTCAAGTACTGTAGCCATCATGCAGTAAAAAAAAAAAGTATCTTGACTTTGGTATTTTTAATTTTATATTGGGGTTAGAAACGGGGTACTATTTCCACTCCCATCGGTGTTCAAGAGTTGTTGTGTTCTGCAGGTATTCCCTGTGTTTCCCAGTAGTAGGCTTCTGCTGCTGACTCTGAAAAGAGCTGCTTAGCAGATGCTTTCATCTGTAACACTGGCCCAACAGTACATTCCATCTTTATCTTCTCCCTTTTGGCTGACAGGTGGCTTTGACTTTCTGCGGGAATACCAGTCCTCTCCGGTGCCAGACTCCGGCTTGAGCTCCAGCTCCACCTCCTCCAGTATCAGTCTGGGAGGTAGCAATGGAAATCTTCCACAGATTACACAAGAGGTTGAGGACATGGACACTGCTGCTGAAACAGATGAGAAAGCAAACAAATTAATTGAGTTTCTGACAACCAGGTAATGGAGATAGGCAGAGGATACGTTTGTACTTGAAACATGTACTTTCATGTCTTCTCTGCAGTTATCTGCAGCAACTTAAAAGACTCAAAGGAAAATGAGCGAGCCCTTATAGTAATTACAGACTCCCATTGCTCTTTTATTGATGCTTAGAGACGTAGGTAGGTACTTAAAAGCACAACAGTGTCAGGAAAAACAGAAAAAAATCTTGCCTGACAGGAATAAAATATTTAATTGACTGATAGTATTATATTTGACAATGAACTAATGGAAGAAGACATTTTTATTATTGCAAAATTAGATAGGAAGAACCTATATAGGAAGTGTATAGGGCACAGTGACAAGCCTTGGTGAAACAAATACTAACTAGCGACTACAACCAGCAGATAGGTGCTATGTTATGCTATATTAAAAAAACAGGGATTTGTTTGGGCTGCTCTCTTAATGATATAACTTATATTATAAAAGAGGCATTTTGTAACCTACAGTGTAGAAATATTTATTTATTTGGATTTTTCTCATAAAATTATGTTCAGTTGCATATTTTCCAGGCTATGGCCCTGGAAATATCTAATTGCCCTTACAGTTTCTATATTTTAACTGTTACATTTCTTTCAGATAATACAAAAAAAATTTGTACTTTTTATGTATTTCTTTAAGGGCATTTGGTCCACTTTGGTGCCATGAAGATATCACACCCAAAAATCAGAACACCAAGAGTGCTGAACAGCTTACTAATTTTCTGCGTCATGTTGTATCTGTATTTAAAGATTCCAAATCAGGTAGTAAATTGTTTTCCTGTCATAACTAAAAGAATATTCCCTCAAGGTCACACTGAATGTTTATATTGTGACTTCGTAGATCTGCTTATGCAGAAGCACAACATATTGTATGTCTTAATAAGGATGTATGCCATATTAAAGGAATTCATGTTATATTTGACTGTAGTTGAATGTTACACAAAACATTTCTTCAAAGCTGTTGGTAGGAAGCCTTTTGATTGATTCTATCAGATAAAAGCTCCTTTATTTCCTGTTTGTAAAATACCTCACAGTTACTGAGTAAATGTACTTTGTTAAGTACATTTGCCATGAAAGTTTAGTTTTAATTTGCTGTGATTTTAGAACTTAGGAAGTGTACTGATTGTATTTTGAAAACCAGCACAGTCACTAATTAAAGATCTTCCAAGATCAAAGCAGAATGCAGCATCAGTATTTATATTTAAGAGCTTATCCAAAGTCTTCTGAAGCTGATAGAAAGACTCCAAATTCAGCTTGTCTTTAGGTTTGGGAGTGGTCAGAAGTTACGTATTGCTCCCAGCAAGAATAGTTGATGGCTTGAAAGTTTGTTCAAGAATTGTAAAAAAAAACAAATTGGATGAAGAATTTTAGGGTTTTGATAGCAAATATTTGCAGCCTCAGAATTTTGGTTTTGCAGTTTATTTTCTTATATTCTGTGTAAAATAAATGTAAACTGTGTGAAATTCTCCCAAATATGACATTTCTGCATCTCCATTTCTCACGGGGTTTGCAGGATACACTACAGTGTATATCCATCCTGCAGAGCTCGTTCAGCCCATTTATAACCCACAGGAAAGTCTGTCATAAAAAAAAAAAAATAATTGATATCCTGTTCTTTTGCTTAGGTTTTCACTTGGAGCAGCATCTGAGTGAAGTTGCTTTACAAACAGCTCTGTCAAGCTCTTCAAGACATTACGCAGGTCGCTCTTTCCAGATATTCAGGGCCCTAAAGCAGCCCCTTTCTGCACATGCGTTGTCTGACCTGTTGTCAAGATTGGTGGAGGTTATTGGGGAGCATGGAGATGAGATTCAGGTACACGTGTGTGCATAATGCTTCTTATTACTGTTGACTTAGTGTATACCTCTGAGTTTACTGAATCCATATGTACCTTATTAAAGCCTTCATCAAGCGGTTACAATCTTACATACCTCTAAAGACAACAACTAGAAAACATCTAGTAAATGTCACTTGAAATCTTTGTGATAACCGTTTTTTCCCTTTTCACATTGTTAATTCGTGTTTCAAGAGCCCATTCTATCTGCTGACGTAATCTGACAACATGAAGTAGACACCACCTCATTTGCCTAGTATTAATGTCTTTTGGAATAAAGAAATCCACACCTTCCATAACAATACAAAACTTACAGTGACCTAATTTGATGCCGTCCTCTCTTAGTCAACTATGACATTCACTCGGTTTAACTAAACAGGCTGAAATGCTGCAATCAGAGGCTATTTACTGCAATATTCAAGACTTGATTAAGAGAAGTATTTCACTAAATAAGGAATAGCATGACATCACCTCTGCATTTTAGTTAGGTAATGAAGCTGCCACAAGATGACAGTAATATTCTGTCACAGTTGCTTGTGCAGAATTTAAATCAATGACCTGCAAGTCAGAGGTTCTGTATGCCATTACCAATCCCCTGATGAGATTTGTGCCCTTCTTGCATGCCTTCATAGATCATTCAGAGGCAGAAAATAAAACACATTTGTAGTGACATTTTCATGCTCAGGGCAGTGGCATTGATGTGAGTGTGCTTCTTTTTTCAGGAGAAATTATAGGCTTTCAGTAGGTGCCTATTCCTTTTGTGAACTGAAGATTTTTAAATGTTCACTGTTGTGCTATCTTGAATGTCTTTGTTGAAATGGTTAACCTTATGTGTTGATAGGGGTATGTAATGGAGGCTCTACTCACTTTGGAAGCTGCTGTGGATAATCTGTCTGACTGTTTGAAGAACAGTGATCTTTTGACGGTGTTATCACGGTGAGAGCCTGTTCTAATTGTCTTTGGGGTTTTTTCAGTGTCTTATGATATTAAACGTGCAGTCCTGCAGTCTGACAGCATAAAATAATTTAGATAAGACTGAGCTCTTTTGTAACCTTCAGAGAACCAGGCTAAGAGCACATCTCAGCCAAATTTTGCAATAGGTGAAATAATGTTGATACAACGAATGGAACTTTACAATGCATTGTAAATTCTGTCTTGCTGCCACTTGGTAATAACTTACTTTAAAATCCATTAAAAATAGTGGGGGTTTTGCACTTTGTACCATATACCAAGAAACATGTTTTTTTGAACATTGGTTTCATACCACCTGCCATTCTCAGATGAAATATTCCCCAAGAAATAAATGACCATGGTTTCTTTTTCTCAATAAAAAAAGGGAGAATTTTGTCCCATATGTGCATAACCCATGGATTCTACCAAACATGTAGACCATCTTTGTGAAACCCTTGGCCTTAGAGTACATGGAGGGAAATTGCAGGCTCCTTCTGTAATGCAGCTGTTGACAGTACTGAGAGAGATTAATGTCTGACTCCTAATAGCAACAACAGAATAGGAAACATTTGTGAAAAATGGCCATAAGATACCATGCAGAACAAAAATACAAAGGCTATAATTTCTGAAGCTAGAAGGCAGAATGCTACGTATTACATTGCAGTGGTATTGCCTTGTGACAGACTAGGGGTGGGGAAATACAGCTCCTGCTTTCTAAACTGAGAGCTATTTATCTTTCTGTAGTGCACATTTAACGAAAGAGCAAGATGGAGCAGAAAATAAGAAACAGTCCAGAAAGCAGTGGGAGGCAATATTCATTGCCCTGACACTATTGATTCCATAAAATCCTCTTCAAATATTATAAACAGTAGGGACTCATAATCTGTGAGGTAGGAATGGGACTAGAGAGTCAGGAATTATCTGTTCTCCAGAACAAACTTCCCTTGTATGCATCAACGTACCATGTCCATCCGTACAGATAACTGATAGGGATTGTCCTAGATCATCACATGATAATCCATGAGGAGGTGTCAGTCACCGAAACTGAAACACCGCTGCTTTCTGTAAACCATCTTCAAGAGATTTTAAGGCTATGGGCAGGGCCGGATGCAATGACAACAAGGTTTTTGAAGGACCTGTAGTAGCAAGAAGTTAGGCAGCTACGTGACAGGTTTATTGAGGGTAACGTGGCATATTTGCGGTTCTGCTTAAGATATGCTGTTTTTTCTGCCCACAGTCATCACATTAGCCAGTCAGCCATTGTGCATTTTGCCTGCCAGCTGTGCCAAGGTCGGGGTTTGCTCCACTGATGAGGATATTTAAAAGACCAACATTGTTCTCTGTTCTACCACTGCCCAATTCATATGGGCATATCCACAAGTCACTTCACAGTTCTGTATCTCCTGTCCCCATGTCATTCTTACCTATCTAGGCTGTAGGCTACCCTGCCCTGGTTTGGGGCACATGAACCTCACTGCAGTCATGTCTGTGGGCACTTCGCAAAAAAAAAAAGATAAGGTACAATAAACAGCCTTTTTACTTTTCTTATTTAAATATTTAATTACAGTGTGGTAAAAAAAAATTGCATCCAATATGTACAAGTTTTAAGCCGTGCATTTACGCATTATAATGTATGTTATATATTCTGGGTCCAGTTCATCTTCACCAGATTTAACATCAAGCACCAAACTGACTGCAAACCGGAAGAGCACAGGACAGCTGAACGTGAATCCTGCAAGTGGGAACACAGCCACCGCTGAACGAAGCAGGCACCAGAGGAGCTTCTCTGTACCCAAAAAGTTTGGAGATGTGGATAAGTCCTCAGACCCACCGCGCAGTGCCACACTAGACAGAATTCAGGCGTGCACCCAACAAGGCCTATCGTCTAAAACCAGAAGTTCATCTTCTCTAAAGGACAGTCTCACTGATCCATCCCATATTAACAATCCAACCAACCTACTGGCCACCATCTTCTGGGTTGCTGTGGCTTTGATGGAATCAGATTTTGAGTTTGAGTATCTAATGGCATTGCGGCTACTGAATAAACTTCTGGCTCATTTGCCACTGGATAAAGCTGAAAACCGGGAGAAGTTAGAGAAGTTGCAAGGGCAGCTGAAGTGGGCAGATTTCTCAGGGCTTCAGCAGCTACTCCTGAAAGGATTCACCTCCCTTACTACCACTGATCTCACACTACAGCTTTTTAGTTTGCTGACACCAGTGTCTCGAATATCCATGGTGGATTCCTCTCAAGCTATAGGTAAAACCGGTACACTTTCCTCTCTTACGGTTTCTGTTGCTTTGGCATTTGATGACAGAGTTAGGGTTTCAGCACAAAACCAAAAATAGCAGTTTTTTCTTTCTTTTCTAATATACCATAATGTACTTTTGCTTTGAGATGGGTGGGCTTTTTGGAAATTTCATAGCGATATAATATGTTTCTGAAAAAACTTGGAGCATCTCTCTTATGAAGAAAGGCTGAGGGACTTTAGTCTGGAGAAGAGAAGGCTGAGGGGGGATATGATCAACACCTATAAATATTTAAAGGGTGATGTCAGGAGGAAGGAGCCAGTCTTTTTGCAGTGGTGCCCAGTGAGAGGACAAGAGGAAAAGGGCACAAACTTGTACATAAGAAGTTCCATCTAAACTTCTTCACTTTGAGGGTAGCAGAGCATTGGAAGAGGCTGCCCAGAGAGGTGATGGAGTCTCTATCTCTGGAGACATTCAAAACCTGCCTGGACAAGTTCCTGTGCAGCCTGCTCTAGGAGGACTTGCTTTGTCAGGGGGGTTGGACTAGATTATCTCCAGAGGTCCCTTCCAAGCCCATGTCATTCTGTGATTCTGTGAAAAGAGAATCTATTGCACAATAAAGTTTTGGAGGAGCACAGGCATGTATTGTATCACATCTCATTTCTAGTAGCATATAAAGTTTCTGAGTTCTGGCAAAATAAACATATGTAAGGAGATACTGTGAAAATTTCTAGAACCTAGAAAATCTAGGCAAATGTGACATGGTCAGTGGCATGAATCACTTGACAGAGTCTGTGGGATTTTATAGCTAATGTAATACTGAAACCATGACCTCCCACAAAATGCCAACTTGAAGGTCACTGTGGCTCTTGCTGTCCAAAATACACATCTTGTTTTGTATTTTCCTGTTCTAGGATTTCCACTGAATGTTTTGTGTCTCCTGCCCCATTTAATTCAGCATTTTGACAGCCCAAACCAGTTTTGTAAAGATATAGCTGAAAGGATCGCTCAGGTATCGAAGTTATTCACCATTTTGTGCATCCTCAAACCCTGTAAATGCAGTTGCCTTGTTCTTAATGTGTTTTGTCATTTATATTCAATTAGGTTTGTTTGGAGGAGAAGAACCCCAAGCTGTCAAATCTTGCACATGTTATGACCCTTTATAAGACACACAGCTATACAAGGGACTGTGCTACCTGGGTAAATGTGGTTTGCCGTTACCTCCATGAAGCATTTGCTGACATTACTTTGAGTATGGTTACATATTTGGCTGAGGTAAGTTTTCAGAGATGTTTTACTGTTTCAGCTCTTCTGTTGCCTAACAAACCAAAGAGCCGAAATCTGCCTGCAAATTACTGGAGGTTCTCTGTAGCTGTTATTTATAATTACAAGTAAAAAGCAGAAATTAACAGAAAGAAAGGGAATTACTGTAAGAAATTAATATTGAACACTAAAAAGAAAAAGCCACCAAGGGTCTGCAGGTCTGCTCAAAGCAGCTTCATTTATCAGCCGCTCAGGTTTTCCATTCTGAAAGAGAGAGAAACTGGACAATGTTTATTTCGATCCCACTGAAGAAAATAATAGAAGGACTAATTCCAGAAGAAGTGTAGCAGCATAAATAAGTTATCATCTGCTACATAAGGATCTGGTTCTTGATACAAATTTGTATGCCTTCCTCTAACACTGAATGGGATCTTCCTGCCTGGGTTTTCTGCTATGCTCGCTTACTCCTAACATTTCTCACATGTGGAGTACAGAGCTGATGCAGTGTTGTTACTGCTCTTCAGTACCAGTTACTGCTCTTCAGGGATCCAGGGATCAGTGCTGCTCTTCAGCTTCTGGTCACTTGGTCTCCTGTTTCAGATGTGTATCAGGACACAATTTTCTTGTAGAGTTGTCAGATTTATCCCTTCACTTCTATTTTGTAGCGAGATGCCTTCAGTCTCCCCTCTCATCCAAGGAGAAGGCAGTTGTGTGTTCATGGCATAAATTCACTAGCTTCTTTAGAGCAGCTTTGTTTTGGAGCAGGTTCATCCTCTCTTCTGCCAAAGGATCTACAGAAACTCCACAGGCATCTCTGAGACTGGCTATCCACAGATTTTCAAGACCCTGAAAGGCCAAGCAGTGCTTCCACACCAAGACTTCAGAGCAAACTTGGCCCTGCTACCTGAAGCTGCAATTCCTCACCTTGTTTTTGAATGGAGGCCCTAAGTAAACAATCATATCAGATCTTAACTGAAGGTGAAAGCCATGACTCCTGTAGGAGACAAAGCAGCACCTTGAGGTTTTTCAGTTGTTTTTAAACTCACTCTAATCCTCCAGAGTCAAGTGTCTCCTTCGGAGCAGAAACTTGTATTCCTAATAAACAAATGCTGTAAAAATTGAGGTTTAAACTCTTTCTCCTTTGCTTTCCCATCCTTAGGAAAGTGTTTGCCCCTGTTTTCCATCCAGCTTCCCCATACAGTTACTAGTGCTGCAGCACCTCCAGGAAAGCTGTTGCACGTGATCTTGCTCCCCTCAAAACTAGAAAGGTCATTGCACATGATCTTGCTCCCCTCAAAACAGGTTTCGACATGCATCTGGAGACTCTTTCTTTCCACTTCCCCTTTGCTGTAGATTGGCACTAGGCTACTATTTTAACAGCAAGTCAGGCGGGTTTTTGACTGTAATTAAGGCACATTCCTCTCATAGCACCATCGCTGAAGGATGACAGAGTAGTAAGCACAGCTTCCTTTCTCTGTATTTACATTGACTGCAGCTTTGTTGAGTCATGTCTGGAGAATATTTGTATGGGCATATGGTAGCTGCCAGTCTGGAGGAGGAGCAAGAGACAAGAAACCATCTTTTTTGGCCATGAAAAAGATTTTTCCAGCATTCAGAATATGTTTCCCCTTTTCTTCGTAGTTAATCCCCAGACGGGGATAAACAATGTGCTCCTGTCTCCTGTAAACCAGCTGTGGGATATGCTGTCAATAGGTAAAGCTAAATGCTTTAACAGCCCCACTGGGCAATCTCCAGCCGAATGTTTTAGCCATTGGTTACAGAGACTCAGTCTTTAACAATCCTGGCTCAATCCCCAGTGCTTGGGCCTGAGGGAAATTGGGAGACACTGCAGTGTTTAAGAATAACAAAGGAGATCTGTGTTGCAACAGTGACCCCTCCAATCACACAGGTACAGCCTTCAGAAGAGGACTGTCTGCACAAGTTAAAACTATGAGAACAAATGCTCTCGGCAGAAAGTAAAAGCTTCAATTATTGCCATTCAGACAAAAATTTGCATTTAATCTATTTGATGACAAGTAATTGCTTGTCAGCTAGGGGTATGATCCTGGCATAAAATAAGGTATTTCAACTGTGTTCTTATCTAAACCTTACAGTGGCAAGCAGTGATCCTTACTCAGTTTTATATATTATAGCTCCATCATTTCTTTTAGAAAAATACTTGGGGATCTCAGTCTACAGATGAGGAAAAAACATTATTTAATAGTGCAGTAGAACTTTGAACTTCTGCTACCAAAATCAGCATGCAAACATATTACTGAAAGCTTACTTTGATTTTATGTTATATTTTTGCATATTAGTTTTTAAAAATCAACCTTGTACCATGAAAGCACAGTCATTCTGGGAGCATATCTGAACTGATGTAGGTCACATGATCCAGGGCCATGGTTGGACCTCAGCAGCTAATGCTGTTAGTACAGAAGAATGAACAAGAAACAACATAGTGCATAGCAGTGTGCTCAGGGTAGGTGTGTCCACCTCCTCCCTCCCCAACAGAAGATTACTTACAATAGAAGCATAAGCATTCATAACCTGTTCAAGGAATCACTAGAAATTAAAACATCTGTGTTGCAACAGGAAGTGCATCCTAGATCAGGCATTATCTCACTAACAGCTTATCTATTAGACAAGGACTTGTGACATGCCCAATTTGTTTCCTCAGTGGACACAGAAAATGTTTGTTGGACTGACCAATATAGCCTACGAGCTGAGTATCTCTTCTCACCTGCTGCCTGATTTGGCGGGGCAAAGGGAACTGTCTCCTGCAGTAGCCCTCCCCTGGCAGCCACATCAACCAGCAGCAGCCAGACCAGCCCTTGAAGGAGCAGGCTCTGCTCTCCACCTAGTTCTAGGTTAGTTGCTGCTTCAGGAAGGGGACAAATGTTGCTAATGGGATTTGGATCCCTAAACCCAGGCAAGACCAAGATAGTTACCACACACTAGCAAGAGAGGAATCCACAGTTCTTCAAAATAATTCTTATGGACGAGAGTAAAAAAGAAAAAAAAGAAAGAAAAAAAAAAAGACTGAGAATTGTTATGAGTTGCTCTTACAAATACAGTGGAAACTCTTTGTCCTGGAACTCATCAATCCAAATGATGTGTTACAACTCCATCATGCTGCTATTTTTGTTACTTCTGGCAGCAAGAGGATTCTTATTGTACTAAATGCATTTTTGAAGTTGCAGGGGGTTTTTTTGAACTGAAAAATTCTTTCTTTTTACAAATTCACTTGGACTATCAACCACCACATATACTCATCTGAACAACTGAAAACTGGCACAGTCCACAAATGTTTAGAGTTTAAGGGCTAAGAGCTGTTTAAATCAAAGGGTTCTATTGACAACAAATCTATACAAACTGTCATGGAAATGAGAAGCTTTCAGCAATAAGGTTCCTAGAAAAGCTTTCTAACCAGCAGTAGAGACAAAATTGCCATTTCCCAAGATTTCCTTTTCCTGTCACAAAAGTGATAATGTGATCCAGTAGTCTTTGTCAGAGAGCAAAAAAAAATTCTTTCTGTCATACAGATGATTTCTTATAATCCTTTATTCCTACACTGAAGTGGTGTATCAGCTGATATGCTAGATAACATAAACTATTTACAAGGAGGGACTCAACCCTTCCATTGCAAGATCCCAATGGAAAGCAAGAAAAAGTCTATAACCCTGTTTTGAAGAAGAATTGCTAATCAGATTTTATTTCTCAGTAAAGGTATCCATGGGCTGAAGCAGGTTACCATGTAGTACCTTTAATTTAAAATTTCTTGCTATCTTTTTCTAGAGGAATAAAGAAAGCATAGTGAGTCCCATCCATTGTGCTGTTAGTGGAATTTGTCTACTTTGTTTTATGAATCACTAATTACTACTCACTTTTACTGATAAAAGAAATCTGAAGATAATTAACAGGATCAGATAGGTGTGTGTCCTGCCTGATCATTCCATTTTGGCTAGCATGAAGCATTCTCATTCAATAAAAAGAGGAGCATTGTCATTCAGGCTAGCAAGGGCATCTAAGTAATTAATAGACATAGTGAAATTACTAAACATGAGATTTTTCTTTGAAGACCTGAGGCAGCATAGCGTAGTTGTTTTCTAGATCCTAGTATCTCTAGTAACCAATACTAGAACTTTTTAGTTGGCATGAATGGAAGGATAGAGTCTAGTCTTGGGCCTCTGGTAACCTCCAGCAATAACATTTGATTGCCTCTGACATTTCTGGGGTGGGACAGTACCTGTCACCAATGAAACAACCTTCCAGGAAATTTTCATCTGAAATATTTCACACACGTGTGCAAACATGGCATGGCTGGCTGTACGCCTCCTGAATAACTGTCATGTGTATATACGAGCACAGTTGTATTTCCAAGGTTCATAGTGGTATTCCGGGATCTACATTCAGGTGTTCCAAACTTACGGGATTTAGATGAAGTCCTTCTTTATATTAGCCTCTACAGTAAGAGAGCCCAGGGACTCCATCTCCTTCTTAACAGAAAATGTTTTCTTGGCAGTTACAGCCAGTGAACACTGGCAGTGAGCTATGTTTGGATAAATATATATTGATGTCTGAATAGCAGTAGTTTTGTTTCTTTGGCATGTTTTCTTTTTTCTCACTGACTTCCAGCAAAGGTAGACATAAAAAGATACTCCCCTGTTTTTGTTGGATGTACTTCCCCAATTACAGTGTAAATTTTACCTACTGATTTTCTCAACAGCTGAATGTGTTTTCTGGATAAGTTAGGGCAGGCATACATAAAACGTATGTTTCACCATCCAAGCAGGCTAGCATTTGGCTCCCAACTTAAAGCTCTTTTTTATTTCACACTTCTATCATCTTCAATTGTAAAATGATTGTAAAACAGCATTGCAAAATCAGTGAGTGAGGAGAGATTAACAGTACAAATGGTATTCATTAAATCAGTGGCTTTTTCCATAAGAAGAAATGTCTCAAAACTTAGTTTATTTTCACTTTTTTTTCACAGCTACTAGAAAAGGGCCTTCCTAGTATGCAGCAGTCCCTCTTACAGATGATCTACAGTCTTCTTAGTTACATGGACCTGTCAGCTATCCCTGTGAAACAATTTAACATGGAAGTGCTAAAAACCATTGAAAAATATGTACAGGTAAACACCGTATCTTTCATATATTAACACAGGAATTTAGCAGTATTTACTATTACAAGTTTATTTTCTTTATAAATTTTAAAACTAGATTAGCAGGGAGGACTGCAACTGTCCAGTGTGGTATCTAGTTTATAAACACCCTGATGCCTAATTATAAATTAATGAATGTGATATAATTATGATATTAACATAATTTATTAATTATAAACACCCTGATGTCTGCATGTCCCCAGATGCCCATCACTGCATGGGAAGGGTTAGGCTGGAGCCTACATCAGCAGCAAGGTGAACACCAGAGAAATCCTGACCACTCTTTTTAATTGTTAGCATGAGGGAGATGCAAGCATAAGCACTTCCCTTCAGAAACTTTTGTACCTAATTCTTGGCAAGTGGAAAATAGGTATTTCTAGTAGGAAATGACCGTTGTAAAGAGCCTCTGTCAAGTCAGCTTTTCTGTTAAATGGGAATTCTGCAATGGCTCTTACATTTATTCATATTGATTAAGGCATTCAGGGAAGAGATTTTAAATCCTTTGCCAAGTTGGCCTTGCACTCAGGTCTCCCCCTTGGCAAGCCAGTTCCCTAACAATGACACCGTTGGTAAGTGTTTGTTTCTGCTGTTGCAATTATTCTGCGAGTACGTACTTTGTCAGCGGCCAAGAGAGAAAGAATAATAATATTTAAATTCTACAGTTTTATTATATTACAAAAACTATGACTGTAAAATGCAAGTAATCTTGAATGTGTGTGAATCTTTCTTTCCATTTGCTGATTAAATTTACTTATTTCTAGAGCATTCACTGGAGAGAAGCCTTGAATATCCTGAAGTTGGTGGTTTCTCGTTCTGCCAGTTTAGTTTTACCATCCTATCAACACAGCGATCTTTCAAAAATGGAAATACATCGAGTGTGGAACAGTGCCTCCAAGGAGCTACCAGGGAAAACTTTAGAGTTTCATTTCGACATTTCAGAGGTACTGTTTGTGATTCTGCTACTTAAAACTTTACTTCTGTCATCTGATAATCCTAAACGTGTGTTGTAGCTGCTTAAGAAAGCTGAAAATCAGGGAAAGAAAGGAAAAATTAGGAAACTAAAAGTTTCTTAAATTCTTCTTGATCGATTGTAACGTACTTAATGACCCATGCTAGAGACCCTCTCTGGATTTTCATTAGAATTTTTGGGGGAAGGAATTATTAGTTGTGTTTAGCAGGTAGAAAAGCTACATAGCAATTATGCCAATGTTATACTCGGATGCCAATGTTCTCTCTAACTGTTAAACACAGAAGTATGTCCTTTAAGTGAGTATCTTCTGACTTCTGGTTGAATTCTTTTGGAGCAGTCTTCATCCTGCAAACCCTCTACACCTTTTAATTTTATAGAACTGAGTGGTCCTATTGACCTTAATGGGCAACTCTCTCTATTTACAGTAATGCCCTGCAGCATTATAGACTTTTTCATCTAGATAGTAGTGGAACTTTGGGTTAAAAGGAAATATGAATATAAAAAAGGCATCTTGTACTACTTGTATAAAGATTTTCTTCTTGTTATTTCATGTCGATATAGCTCTAGAAAATGCTGAGCGTCCTATCATCAATCCAAGAAACCATTTTGCTGTGTGTTGGAAGAGGGCCAGCATGCTCAGCACTCTTAAGAAAAAAACATTAAAAAACAGATGCCAGAAATGTGGGTTTAAAATAAATGTAATAAGCTTTCCTGGGTTTTTTGCTGCTACTTATGTTATAAATTAGTTTCTTGGAGCAGTAGCTATTCATGAGTATAAGCAGTAGCTACTGGCAATAGTTACCGAGATGCTCACAGTGGCAAATAAGATACATACCAAGTGACATGAAATTTGGTGCACTCCTTGTTGTACCCCTGTATGTGATCTTCAGAGTAATCTTTTCTTACAGCTGAAGTAATGTGTCCCTTTATAAGTTTATCCTGGAGCATAATACTAGTGAATAATTACTCTCTGTTTAAGACTCCAATTATTGGGAGACGGTATGATGAGCTGCAAACTTCCTCTGGACGAGATGGTAAACCCAGGGCAATGGCTGTCACCCGAAGCACTTCTTCAACCTCATCAGGATCTAACTCCAATGTCCTTGTTCCTGTGAGCTGGAAGAGACCCCAGTACTCTCAGGTAATCTCCTTTAAAGTAGCCCACTATTCATGAACAAGCTGCAATTGAGCAGCTGAATTAACACACAGTAAATTCTTACATGCTTGTGCCCTCTGTCCCCTGCGCAGTGCCCCTGGCTGGCTGGGGCAGTGGTGGCACAGCATCCGACTGAGCGCACGTGCCAAAAGTCTCTCTTGGACTCAGAAATGGACTGGGTTATTTCTCTTTTCTCTCCAGCCAGTGGTTTTGTTTCAACCTGCAGGAAAGGCACCTCTTTGAGACCTCTAACTCTAGGTCAGATTTAGCTAAGAATGACAAGTGAGTTCAGGTATTAGCAAGGAGAGCAGATAAACAGCACATGCAACTTCCTAAGTGTTGTTTTCTTCCGAAAACAGGTAAAAAGAATTCCTTGGAACAGTTTTCCCAAAAGTGATGTTTGATTACCTTATTGATTCTGGTTATCTGCCAGTTAAAATAAAAACGTGTGGAATAAATTTATTTATTGTTCTCTTTCTTTTCATACAGCAGTGACTCAGGCCCCATTCTGCAAAAAATAACTATGCATGTGCTTTATTTCTGAGGTTCTTAACTGTCCTTTTGAAGTACTGCACAAGATCCAATGTTTCCTTATTATGCTCAATAGAATTAATAGGCTAATATAAAAATAATAAACACCAAAATCTCTAACAGCTATTTTTATGTTGCTCTGAAAGCAACCCTTTGAGCACTTAATGACTAATTCTTTGGTTGGTTCCTTCTATATTAGAAGTTGTTAATGTGTGTTTCTAGCCACCAAGAGAATGAGTGGTTAAAAAAATGCTCACTTGAGAAACATCTTGTTTTCTAGAAAAGGACAAAGGAAAAGCTGGTGCATGTTCTTTCTCTATGTGGTCAGGAAGTTGGGCTGAGCAAAAACCCTTCAGTAAGTAGCCTTGTATTGAGTATTTCTTTGTTTCATTGTGTCCTAAACGTTGAAAGTGAAGTTTCCCAGAGCTGCTGACCTGATTTGCATAGTTTCATGTCATTGTCATTGCCCACGTACACTTCTCAGCATATAGACTGGTAAGTGATTGGCCCTCTCACTTAAAAGCAATTTGCTTACAGAGCTATATGCAGTTTTGCTGTGAAACATCTGTGATGTTGTAGGCTTTTCTTATGCCCTCCCAGTGGGCAGAGAGTACCTTTGGTATTACCAATCTAGAGCCCTTATAAAGTAAAAAATTAAATTACAGAAATAAAAAGGGGGGGGGGNGGCAAATGTCTGATTTCCCCATTAGATAGTCATTCTAATGTTACTCTTTAAAAATTAATAGTATCTGGTGCCAGGAAATGGGCAATAGATCATCCAGGGTAGGAAGCTCTTCAAAAAGTTATTAAATATTTTCTACAGAGAAAGGAAAATTTCTGAATGTTTTTGAATATGTTGTACGTCGCTTGTATTACGGTGCAAAGGTCCTTCATTTCTGCATGATAGTGACTGTTGCATTTTCACAACTAAATTGCAGATATAATCATTTTTAGAAGGAAAGGAAAAATTATAGCTTGTTGTGTTTTCTAATCTTGACATATTTGAGAACCTCATTGTTAACTGGAGACTTTTTTTCGTGTGAACTTACTATCTCATCCCCTTAACAGTTTGGTTTTTTGCTAAATTATCTGAATTTTGTTCCTATAAATGCATACAAACAGCCAGACAACATCAATCTGCAGCCATTAGGAGGTAGCTGTAATATTCTTGGACGTGTTCCTGCAGTATGAAGTTGTTTCTTTGTACAAGTTTAATCTGAAGGCACCTGTCCAACATAAATAATAAAGAGTGTTCTAAAAATACTCAGTGAAGGAATTAGGTGTGTACTGGAAATACAGTCTTCCGAATAACCAATTACAGCTTTTAGGAAGAAACAACCGGAGGGAACAGTTTGTTACAAGAGAAATCCTTTGAATTGTAGGTAATTTTTTCTTCCTGTGGTGATTTGGATCTGATTGAGCACCAGACGAGCTTGGTGTCTTCAGAAGACGGAACAAGGGAGCAGGAGAACATGGATGATTCAAACAGTGAACAGCAATTCAGAGTCTTTAGGGACTTTGATTTCCTAGATGTTGAGCTGGAAGATGGGGAGGTACAGTATGTTTTCTCTGAAACAGCTTTTCTTATTAAAACAGTTTGATATTCTTTCTACTAAACACTATTTTTGTAACATAAAACTTTAACTGTATAACTATAAACTTAGTTTTGAGTTCAGAGTATTTATAATGTTCACTTAGTGTTTATTTCAGTAGCATAACAGTAAGAGGCTACCACACCCTTCCTTTCTGAATCTGCTTTAGGAAACACTGCAAAACTGTTACTGGAAGATAAACCCTCTGTTCTAGTACCTTTTCATTTAATTTACTTTTAAGTGAACTTATTTTAAATACATTTTTAAAACATCTAAATTGTTAGCAAAAATATATTTGCTGATTAAAATCTCATAAAACGGAATTGTTCCAAACCCTCCACAACATGAATTCAGGCCTTTGGGCTGTTGTTACTTCTGCAACTGCTGATGAAATCAGTAAAGCTTAGAGAGATGTACCTTCCAATACGCTTAAGTGTCCAAGATTTCATCATTTCGTGCCGGAGCTAAACAGAACCCTGAGGGACCCCAGATCAAGCCTTGACAGGTGAAGCCTGTCAGCTCACCTTGAGCTGAAACAGCTGAAGGGAAAAAGTTGAAGAACCACTGAATTTTGGGGGGGTGGAGGGATACACCTTTAACTTTGCTTATATAAAACAGAGGGTATTTCTTCCTATTTGGATGGGAAAGGCCAAAAATGAATATCCATTGCCAAACAAGTCTAATAATTTTGTTGTTATTTGAAAGTTCAGAAATTGTTAGCTCTTTTGACGTACTTAAGATGCAGATGTTCACAAACCTAACAGTTTAATAGATTGTCTTGTCATAATCTGGACTCAATTTTAACATGAATTCTCTCAGGCATTGCTCTTAGGCCTGTGAAGAACATGTGTACAAGAAGAATTAATGAGTTTTCTCCCTAGTTGAATTACAGTAGTAAAATAATGTTAAGGTAAATAGACCCCTCGGCTGTGAACTCATGTACATCTTATTTTTAAATTTTTTTCCAATGAAGAGAAAGGATGACGAAATTGAACAAGATGGCACAGAATCCTTATTTTCCAAGTCAGGAATCTCTGTATTAAAATATAGTAATTTTGGCTCACAGCTGCCCATGGCTTTGCTTAAAAAAAATAAAAAAATAGCAGTTGACATCAAATATTATGAAGGACCTTTAATGTTCTGAAAAACAATAAATGATAAAACAGCAATGCCAGGTTGTTTGTCAAGAAGTATACCAGATGCAATAATTTCTGTCTTTTAAATGCTTTCAAGATATTACAAGGACTCAAGTCTGCAATTTTGACTAAATATCACAGGATATTTTTTTTTGTCCAGTGAAATTCATGAATTTCTTCTTTCTCTTCGCCAATTAAAATGATATAGAGATTACATATAATTGTGCAGAACAATTCCTGTCAAAATGAGTTTAGCTTCATTGACTGTGACCCTGCAAAGATTTTTTTATACATGGCTAACTACTGAGGCTTAAATTAATATACTAATTGTCTTAAATTGCTTGTGGAACAGATGCTAAGCTTCTCTAGTTTTCTATGAAGTAAAATGAAAAACATAGTTTTTTACTTAATGCGGTTTTAAATTTACAATGGATTTGAGATCTTGCATTCCAAGGTGTAGTCCAGACTGACTTACTACTGTTTTAAATAAATACTTCAAACCTGGTGTAAGAGGCTACTTCTGTAATGACTGAGTTGAAACTGTACTCTTCACATCAGTTCTGAATTTGATATATTCCTAAACATGAATAAAACAGTGTTAGAAAACTTAAAACTGGGAAGAGCACAGTCTTTAAAAAGCCTTATAATTTAAACAGGCCAGTGATGCTTGTCTCATCGCCAGACCACAAGATGCACATGTTTGAAATTTCATAAAGATGTGAAAGCCAGGAATGGTTATTTTCAAGCTTAAAAGATAGGCTGAAGAGTTGAAGTTTCTGTGATAATAACTACCTACTACTGTAGGCAAATGTTTGTCTATGATGTTTTTAATACAGTAATTTTACATAGATTCTTTCTATTTGTTTTTCTGTCTGTTATATCTGCTACCCAGGAACTTCAGGTAAGAATGCTACTTAAACTCAGATGTGCCAGCATATGTTATGCCTTCTTGCAAATTTGTATTATAGAATAACATTATAGTTTTGTTGTTGCCCTCTCCCCCTTCAGTATGTGCGTAAGTGGATGGGTGTGTGTGGGCTTGCGCTTCTGACAGGTGCTTCATTTTTTGTTTTGTATTAGAAATCATTATGAGATCTTTTTCAAAAATTTTGCTTCGTATTAAGTTTGGGTTTGACATTTTCAACAGTCTTCACAAATTTTAAAATATCTTAATTCTAGTATCAGCATTTTTCAAATTGAGCCATTTCTCTTTTCTGTCTCTGTGCATAAATAATATGTAGAAACAAAAGAAATTAATTATTTGAAATACAGTAAGTTTGGCCCATTTGTTTCCTTGGGCATGTTATATATCATTTCCAGCTTTTCAGCTGTGATATATTGACTCCTGTCAACATCTTGCTAAAGCTGATACCTGAGACTTCTTCAGAAAGTTTACATCATTGACTACCAGCCTGAATTTAATTGAATAAATTAATTAATTCATATAGCTTAGCTTAATTCACCTATATACTCCTACTGATTTTGCTGGACTCATTTACACTGTGAAGAAAATTGAAAAGGCACATCAGTGGTTGCCAGTCTGGGACCTAAACTTGCCATTTATCAGCGTAATATTATCCGTGATTCCATATAGAGAAAACCAAAATTATAAGAAAATTTTAATGAGTTGTACAAATAATACAAAATTCACAGAATTGTCAGAGTTAGAAGGTACCTCTAGAGATCATCCAGTCCAACTCCCCTGATAAAGCAGGATTGCCCAGAGCACATCACTCAGGACTGCGTCCAGCCAGGTCTTGAAGGTCTCCAGAGAAGGGGACTCCACAATCTCCCTGGGCAGCCTGTTCCAGGGCTCTGTCACCCTCACCCTAAAGAAGTTTTTTCTCCTATTTGAATGGAACTTCCCGTGTTCCAGCTTATGCCCGTTGCCCCTTGTCCTGTCACTGGGAACCACTGAAAAGAGTCCAGCTCCATCCTCCTTCAGCCCACCCTTCAGATACTTGTAAGCATTAATAAGGTCTCCCCTCAGCCTTCTCTTCTCCAGGCTAAAGAGTCCCAGCTCTCTCAGCCTGTCCTCATCAGGGAGATGCTCTAGTCCCTTAATCATCTTTGTTGCCCTACGCTGGAGTCTCTTTAGTAGTTCCCTGTCTTGGCAACCACCATATTTTGCATATTTGTTTCTGATAGTTTGTACATCAGTTATTATGCAAATAAAAGCCCCCCAGGAATCTTCTTCTCAAAATACCTGTACTTTAAAAAATACTAACGTATGGAAGTAGTGCCTTACTGTGCAGTTCCACAATACATTTGCCTGTACCCTGCGATATTTGTGCCACTCCATTAACTTGGCATACTTTGTCAATACAGCAAGGATAAAAATTGGTGTGAAAGAAGTTTTGCATGAATCTTACCGGCTCTGCGGATGAGCTACGCTGTTTCCCCACACACAGGGTTACTTCCCTTTTTGCTGCCCTTTCTGTGCCTCTCCTTTCCCCTGGGTTCTCGTAAAGTTTACAATGGCTGCAAGGGCACATCTGCTTCTTTACCAGAAGATGGTAATTGAGGGAAGTCCTCTGTGGTACCTGCTCGCTGCTGGCCAGACACATTTATAATATGTGACTGTTTTCTTTTGAATAGATAGTTGTTACTGGTGGCTTTTCAGATAGGAGATAGCTTTGCTCCCACTGTAGATAGAAATGAACAGCCTCTCAAATACATCTTCCCTCTTTCTTGTTAACCATGAAAGAAAGATTGCCTAACAGACTATAAAAACAGCTACTCTATCTTCGTACACGTGTTGACCTTTCCATTAAATTCAGTATGATTCTGGGTGCCCCTGTAGCAAGCTTACACTAACCCAAATACGATGGGTGATTTAGGTGATAGACTGTTTCATCCCTTACCCTTTTCCCTCACTTTTATTTCACTCCCCTTTCTAACTGCATGCCCTGGAAGTGTCCTTTTCATTTTTCTTCTTTCTGCTGGCTTCCTTCTTTCAGAAATTGCAAGATAAAACCAAGAAATATTCCTATAGACATGGGCTACAGAGTTCACTGATAGCTCTATGGGGTGTGATGACAGTCATCTTTGATTGCTTGCTTATTTATGTCGTTTTGTCATTTGTTACTTCAACAACCAGTATGTTTGTAAAGGATGTCTCATTGCTGCATGTGTCCTCCAGCCTTTGTGGGGGAGGATGGACCAAAGAATTTGTTAAAATAAATAGCTGGGAACTGAACAGGTTTTTTTATGATTTAGACCTTATTTCCTAAACCTGAGATGTGTTCAGTTCTCTTCCTGCACAAAACGACCGTGTGATCCCTGTCCTAGGAAGAAAACACAGGGTTCTTCCAATAGTGTGTTGGGCTTCATAGCAATTTCATGGCCATTTGCTCTTAAATATCGTGCATTCTTTAATTCTAAATGTTTCTCTGGATTTCAGTTCTTGCATTTCTGGATTGTCATTTTCCTCAAAAATATTTTTTTTCTTTTTTCCTCATATTGTTCATGAACAATGAACTTAGTGTCCATGAAACTGAACTTTCCCTCTTTCTAAATCATAATCCACAGTCTATTGTATTAAGGGGCAACGAAGCAAAATGAGATCTATTTGTACAAGTTTGTTGATTGTTAAGGAATTAAGACTGCAATTGAGTAATTACACTTTAAGCAGTTTAGTCCCCATTTGGTAAATGTTTTAGTAGTCCTGAATGGGGATTACTCAAGCGTTTAAAATTACAAATCTGCTTAAGGGACTTTACTGAACTCAGATCTCTTTCTCTATGACTGTGCATAATTTTAATCTGAATTAACCCAGGAGATACTCATAATCAGTGATTTGAAATATATATGATTTTTTAGGCAGAATTCTTTTTTTGTCAAATTCTTCTTGAAAAGATCACTGTCAACTTGAATTTTCAGCAGTTGGTTTGCTTGTTTAAGTGTTGCATCTTACACAGTCTTAAACAGTCAGCCCTGAATCTTAAAAAGAAACTTTTTTCTCTATAGTTTCCTTCCCATGATGATGAAAGGTTAAGGGCTTTTACGTAGATAAAGCACCCAAAACTGCGATGGGATACTTACGTTAAATGTTTGGTCCATTTGACTGCGTTCTGTTTAAAAAGTGAAATGTCAGTCAGTACTCATCTGATTATTCTCAGTGTATGGTTTCAAGTAATTCAAATAAACTCAAGTTACAAAAATAAGTTATTTGGGCCTAGAATAAAAGTTTTAAAAGCTGTGCTGCTTTAGCTATTACATTCTGTCTGCTAAATGAAGGGTTCATTCCAATCTACTTTAGCTCATCATTATGGTTATGTATGTAATGACAAGAATCTAAAATCTTTAACATGTCTTTCACAACTGAACCATTGCTATGAACTGTGCTCCTAATATATTTAAACATCATGGGAAAATCCTTTAAAATTGCTTCCAAACTTTTCTTTTGCCTGTCATTGCTCTACTGGCATCGAGGTGTGTGTATATGTGGACTTAAAAAACTGAATTCTTAGATCAGCAAATGCATGAAAAACATCTAATACTGAAAAGAGTGAATCTTCATTTAACTGTCATTTCCATGCTTCCACTCTTAGATCCAGGTGAACAATTAAAGTAATACTTATATCAAGTTTGTATTACATTTTTTCATCAAAATATTTCTTGAGCTAACTTTGATCTCTAATGATTAGTGGTTTGTACCCAGTTAAGTTGCAAATGAAGGAAGCTGACCCTATATGTGATTTCAGGGTGAGAGCATGGACAACTTCAACTGGGGAGTACGCAGACGGTCCCTGGACAGCCTGGACAAGTGTGACATGCAGCTGCTGGAAGAGAGCCAGCTCT
>VXBJ01004746.1:0-11797 GCA_013400055.1 Nycticryphes semicollaris
AGTTACAAAATTTGAAAATACTTAATATTTTAGTTACTTAATATACTTAATACTTACATTATACTTAATATACTTAATACTTTCATTATAATATCTTGTGATATGAAAACAATTTCAAGTTTTTCAGTAAACCTTCTTCCCATTTTTGGATGGCCTCTGTTCACCTGCTGACAAGCCGTTTTGAGAAGGAACAGACCAGAGATTGCTGGAAATTAAGATGCTTATTTCCAGTCACCATTCACAAGTTTTCTGTCGACAGAAATAAATGACCTAAGAACACCCTGATAGTTCAGACAAAGTGCAAATTTCCTTGCAAAAAGCCAGCCTTGGAGACAGGCATAGCTTAGAGGGAATGCTGGACCTGACAGGACGCAAGAGTGCATGTCCCCAGTCAAGAGAAGCCTCAAAAGTCTCTCTACATGTATCTAATGTACCAAAGACCTACTGATATCAACAGGCCTGAATCACAGTTGCTTTTCAACTAAATGAGATATGAAATCAAAGGAAACTAAAAAATGGACAGTGTTTTAGGAACCAGGAGGTGAGGTGGCTTCAGTCGTTAAAAAGTTACATTAAATCCATTTTCAAAACTGTCACAAGGGTATCAGACATCAGACACTCAAATATGCAGCATATTTGTACCTTTGGAACAGGAAATCCCAGCAGCTCTGTGTCCTTCACACTCTGTCTGGGAAGTGCAATTAAGACTATATTACTGTATCGCTGGATCTCATGAATTACAGCATTTGTATAAGGCAACTTTTTTCTGTCCTCATAGCAAATTGAATGGGAACAACCCAGAACAGCATCCAGCTCCTTCTGGACTTTCTCTAAGGAGGAATATTCAGATTTAAACATACAACAATCTGCAAACATTATACTCATAATTTTTCCTAGTGCTCTTTACAGTAAGAATAACATCCAAGATGAAAAAGATACCTTATAAAATAAGAATGCTTTCAAATTCCCATAAAGATGACCTGAATAAAATTTGACACTGAAGTTGTTTGTAGGTTGCAAAGCCAAGTAAAACTTTAAACATAATTGTAGCAGACAAAGTCCTTCTATAAGAATATTTAGGTTCCTGTTACGTTTACTACTCTAAGGTAATTTATAAAAAGACTTTAATTAATATTTATTTTTACAGGCAGAGAATCAACTGGAAATGAAATATTAATCATGTATTAAGAGACCAGTTTTATAACCGATCAAGGATCGTTTTTCATTCAGAACCACAAAATTTTGCTTGTCATCTACAGATGGACAAATGCTACCCTGTTTAAGGGTTGCTCAAGTCAGGTAATTACAAATCAATTTTTCAATTTTTCTCAGAGTCATTTTTTCCTTTTTTTTTTTTTTAATTTTCTTACAATCTGATCTGAAGTGGTAAATTCTGATTAATTTCTGAGTGGAAATTGTCTGATTAATACTACAGTCTTTATCATTGCACTTAGATTGACACTCTGCTTGGGAAAAGTTAAAACTGTTTTAATATATCCTGAGAGGGTGAAAGATCATGTTGCAAAAATTCAGTATGTGCAATCCAGTCTCAAATTTTAGGTCTTTTGAAGGTCTGTTATGTAGCAACAATGGAAGACCCTTTCTCCTTACCACTTCCACCATTTTCTTCTTGCCAGACTCCTGCTGTGCCTGGTGCCCAGCTTAAACTCTTAAATATGAGGTCTTTGAGTTGATTTGTTTATCACTGAATGCTTTCTAACGTGTACACTCTGACTCTTCACCTATTTTACTCTGCCAACCTATATCTTTCTGCTGTGAATATCATCATTAAAAGCATACAGTTTCAAGCTACTCACACCAATCTTTTTTTCTATCTACCTATACGTAGATATCTGTTTGAAATTCTAAGCTTTGTGGAAGCAACACACACGCTAGCAACCTCTCACTGTGCTGAAATTATTTCTGCTGCAAAGAAACCAGGACCACACCAAAAAGTAGCAGTCATGGGTTGAAAAACACAACATGATGACTCCACCTTATCCTCAGATCAAGTCTAATCATCATTGTCAGTGGAGGGGCAATGATGCAATTTATCTCATTCGAGACTAGATATCTCCGTCTGGTCAGATGAATCACACCCTGCATCCAGTGTAGATGTCATAAAAACAAACCCTAAAATGACTGACCTGTATGTTAGAAAGGAAACAGCAAGAAACAGATACAGGCAGTTGGCCTGATTCACACCAGAGTAATTAGTTCCTCTACTCTTTGAACAAGCTCTTCTGCTATTTGAACACGAATAATTTCTAAAAAGTTGCAGAACTGGTTGGGTGTTCTTACCTTGAATATCAGGATAAATCACCATATAGAGCAATGCCCAACGTAAAGTAGTGGCTGTAGTTTCTGTACCTGCCAGAAAGAGGTCAAAAATAGTCTGGATCAAGTTTTCTTCATCATAAGTAGCATCAGCATCTCCTTTGGTCTGCAGGTATGAATTGGAAAGATAAGTTATGGTACACAAAAAAAGAAGTAAACCACCTTGCATCACAGGAATATTTACTGGTATTATCCAAAATGAAAAAAAAAAAATAACATAGGGCTAGAAAATAAAACTTTCTGAATAATATGAGGACATTTTCTAATTTTCTGCACTATACTTTCCAATTTATCCTATCCACATACACATTTTGTTCTTCAACTACAACAAAGTTACTAATTGTACATACTTTTTACTCCTGCTGCAAATCACATCATAGTGGTTATTTCTAGTTGTACCTTAACCATATGGAAATCTATTATTATTAATATGGTTTTTGATAATCTACCCATAAATCTATTTACATTATTAATTTGTCCTCCTCCTGCCATCTCTTAGTGTCAGCTTTTTAAAATTCATCTACCAATAAGCTTTTCAATACAGCAATCATGTACTTCTAAATCTGTATTAGACATCGTTATAATCAAAGGAGCACTTAAAATCTCTTGTTAGTGGAGCATAACAAGTCAGACATACTCACTTTATCTATCTCATCCAAATAGTAGTCAATAAAGTCTTGATTTTCATCTGATTTTCGTTTTTGTTTGTGGCTTTCAAGTTCCTTTGCTAATAGAGCGTTCACAAAATTTATGCTGGATTTAGTCTCTTTACATGGTGCTAGGAGGTGGCTTGCAAGCCAGGGAAACATTTCATATACCTATAAAAGATATGTTTAGATATGTTGTATTACTGACATAAGCAAATTAAATTTGAATCCTAACACAGGCTTTTGGGAGGTGGAAAAAGCAAACAGAAGACCGTGATGACTGTGTTGTCACCATTACACTAAAGGGATATTGCCTATCCCATGATTCATTAAAGCCTTTCTTAATCCCGTTTTTCCCTGGAGCACAATTTCTCTTGGGTTTATGCTATAAATTCTCCACCATGGTGTACAAAGACTAGATTAACTTCTTCTGTATCCCAATTATTTGCTAGACTGAACTTCAGTAGCAAGGACCTCACATAAAACATATCCCTGTTCTCATTTTACCCAATTTATGTATCGTGTCTCATTTCTATCTTACTGCTAAAAAGACCCACCAGATCTAGGCTGACTTCCTTGGCACACTTGCTAACTGGAAATGGAAATATCCAAACACAGGTATAGTTTCTTACTGTAGGATACCAAATACAGGGGTATTCTACTCAGATACACCTTCTCAAAGGTGAGAGGCAAACATGTCACATCTGTGTGATACGCAAAACAACTTGATGAAGTAGAAATATCAAGCTATATGGATTCCCTACTGTTTACTTATTGAGTTAAACTTATTTACATTCTTGCACTTATACCATTATACAACTCCATCTCAGAAAAAAAGAAACAAAACACTTTTTACATTCATTCCATTCGTGTACTTCACTTCCCTTTCTTTTTTCCCCTTTTACAGATTGTACCATGTCCTTCCAGTTTGCAGAATTACTGCAGCTTAAATTATGCATTAGCTCGCAACTCTTGGGCTCACCTATTTAAACGACAGCTGCATTACAAAGATTTATCTTTCCACAAACCTATTAATTTTCCTGGCTTGTATTTCTTCTTTATCCTACAGCCTAATTTAGCTTAAAACTACCTGTCCACTTACCAGGAAAACAGATTAGTACAGACCATCATTAAAGGATTTTACATCACTGTGAAAGCACTGGAAAGCAGGAGAGAATGAAATATTGGACTAGAATGTTTTTGTTAGCTGTGGGCACGCTATTAAGAGTTTTTAAGAACCGCTTATACCAATACCTAATAAGAGCAGCTTGGAAATATCTGATCCAGTGTTTACCCTGATTAGAAGACAGCTTAGGAATCATTCCATCTGTATCTTCCAGGAGAAAAAAAAAATAATAAGTAGTTTTATTTCATTTTACCAAAAGTATCAAATTAGTCCCCAAATCCCTAGGACCTTGATTACAGCAGTTTCCAGTAAATAAGAGAACGTGGAAACCATGCAAGATACAAAGCCGGATGAGTTCCAGCAAGTTCTGCAGAAGTGGGCTGCCTTGTGTACTGGTCAATTGACTTCTGACTAAATACAGTGTTGTGGCTCCCGTTCATAAACGGCTGAATGAAAAAAATTGCCTTCGTTTGAGGCAATCTGTTCTGCTGATTTTGCAGCCGCAGCCGCAGCTTTACACAGACGCAAGACAGCAATCCTTTCTGTCCAGCAGACCAGATATGAAGTTAGGAGCTGCTGCCTTGAATGGAGACAAATATCATCCAGCAGCGCATGGAGAGTGACTTCCAGGCTGTATTACTGCATTGTCCTAAGGACACGTGGAGGTGGTACGGGTGTTGCTGCCAAAGACTACAGGGAGCAGCTACCATTAAGCAATTTCATGATACGTTACCTTCGTGCAAAACAGTTGCTCTACTGAAGCTTCTATGAAATTAGTTAACAATAGTGAAGGAAGTCGTAAAGACCCATAATACTCTTGACACTTGTTGACAGTCCATATGATTTCAAATAGTGAAGAAAGTCACTTTGTCAGACAGAATTTAAGATATGCCTTTTTCCGAGCTTTTCAGATGTTTTGACCTATATTATAACTGAAACTCAGTAGTAAAGTTTCAAACGCTGGAGTTGTACAAGTCATGCTTTTACAAGAAAGTCCTTTGCACATCTCCCAAACATGTAGCAAGACTATACGTTTCCACCCCTGTTCACCAGACATGGGAAATTTATGTGCTATGAGAAAGCATAAGGTCTGAACTAGGCACCTGGAAGTACTCATCTGATGTGTATTCTAGCAAGTCCAGGTCCACTGGTATTTATTTTTGTTACAAAAATAACAAGCAAGTTGCCTTTTTCATCGTCTATCTATATAACATAAAGATAGGTGTTACAAAAGAAATACTTTTCCTCACAAAAAAATAGATGCTGTTCCCAAATGCTGTTATAGTATCAACGGATTCAATCAAGCGGTGAAAATTTTCATCGTCTTGAGAGAAGCGATGTCCAAAAATCACAGAACAAATCACATTTGAGACAGCGTGAACAACAGCCATAGTGGGGTCCAGAGGTTTTCCTGCAAATACAGTGAACAGCATTCGCCGTTAACACTTACTGCTCCTGCTTTTCCCACTATAAGGACAGCTGGTAACGTTTTATAAGCACTTCTGACATCAATTAGATTGCTGGATGGCAAATTGCGATTTATTGGTAAAATGCATGAGTAAATTCAGGCATCTAAAAACAGCTGGTGGGAATGGAATTAGTAGTAGTAGTAGTAGTAGTAAAAATACCTAGATTTCAGGGACCCTTGGCATCAGTAGCTCTCATGTTTGGCAATCATAGGGGTGCAAAAGAGGTCAGTTGAGACATTGTATGAATGCAGCAGCATTGAAAAGAAAACCGCCTTCTGTTCTTTGCTGATATCCTCAACAGCTGAATAATGGAATAATTGAGCGTACCTATAAATTCACTGTTACTCAGCAGAAAAAGCTGAACAAACCTCCTCTCTTACTGGGGCAGCTACCACAAGCCGTGCGAGGTGAGCTTTTTCCACTGCACTTGCCAGAGCAGAACCAGAGGGCTGTGCAGCCTCAGTCAAAGCTTTTAGTACTCCATGCATCATTTTTCTTTTCTGCAGAGGGATGTGGGCTGTTGTGACACTTATTCTGTCACAGTTTGCTGTTACTCTGATTCTGCAACTGCGAGTAATGTAAAACTGACTAAGAAGTAATAGCGCCAACAGACAGGGATCATGGAGTCTCAGATCTAAGCTGATACTGTGGGGGTTCACACGTAGCCCTTTTCCAAGGAAACGTCTCCTGCAGATCATAGGCTACAGACCTCTAAGGCTCAGCTCTGCAAGGAGACTTATTTTTGTAATCAAATAGTTTCAAATGCCACAGGGACCTGTTCTTCAGCAAAGTCACCCATCACACAGACTGGCCTCCAATCTGTTAAGTACCGTTTGTTTTCTTTAAGTATTCCACCAGGTGACAGGCCTCCTCTTGCAGCCGATACTCCTGGTCTTTTTTTCCTACTCCCATTTTCCTCAGCGTTGCAAGCCCAAATCGTCTCTGTTGCTTCCAGAGACGACCATTAGAGAACATAACACCTAGGATCAGAATGAACAAATGCTAGTAATGCTTTAGAAATTAATGAATTGATACAGTTACTACTCTAAAGAAGCTTCTCTTTCATTCTAATTTTTTCAAATTTTTACCAGCAGTCTGGCAGCATTCCTCTTCCCTCTCCTTTCTCCTTCTAGTTTAGACATCTATTTCTTTTATAGGAATTCTTAAAATAGCTCTATTCTGCCATTATTGTTCCAACAGTATTAAAAAAAAATCATAAAAAACTCATGAAAATATTAACCTTTTTTTCCCCACTGTAAATTCAGAACTGCAAGGCTCTAAATCAGTTTCCAAACCCAGGGTTAGAACACACAAAAAGAATTTTTGAAAATAATAATTACCATTTCCACGAGTCAAAATTTGAAAGGCCTTGGTTGTTGGCCTTCCAGCCACATCTTCAGCATGGACAGTCAGACCTTCCTTCACTGCCTGAAACCCTTGCAGGACAACGATGGGTGTGTTTAAAAACCATAAGGTGAAGATATTACCATGAGTTTTGGCCATCTGTAGAACAAAGCAGCATCAGAACAATATGGGTGAGAACCAGTTCATTTAAATCAAACAAGATGAACTGGATTTTTTTCTTTGGCAGATGTCCCAGGAATGACTGACCTTGAGAAGAGAGCATCAAATCTATTCTTACATATAATATAGCTTCAAGTCATATTTCTATCTAAAGTCTCATTTGCTAAAGATCAAGATGCTCCTAAGACATCAGACAGCCAATACTGCCAATGTCTGTGATGTTATTTATTGCATGCCTTACAATTCAAGTTTGTAAGAAGAATACATCAGCTCATGAGTTTTCCATGAACCATCTCTAGATTCCCCTTTCTGTACTAAGTGCAAAAGCAGCTCAGAAGGTGGGTGAGGCCTCTCTTCTCCTTCCCAGCAGAGTCATGACAGCCTTATCTCCATGACGCCATGCACAGACATCACTAAAAGTAGGCAGAACATTCCTTTCCCTGGCTGGAGAACCAGGAGCTGGAAAAGTAAAAGCAAGTCTGTGGGGCAGAGTAGGCTGGGAAGACTGGGGAGCTGCCAAAACATCCCCCAAGAACAGCAGGACTGGAGGAGTGCAAAGTTTTGCTGCCTGGGAGCAAACAAGAGGGACAGATATGCACGTTGAGCAAAACCAAAAAATGATACCCGTGTGCTTGCACATTTGTGTTTCATTTAATTTTTCAAAGGACTAATTCATGGTTTTGGAAATCTTGGGATTTCAGTCCCGCTGAAGAGCAGTGCTACTCTTCAGAGCTGGGAGGTCAGAAATAGAAGAAAACACAACAGCCATGCTCTGGCCGTAATTTGATGTTGTGGAGTCATGCTGCTTTGCCTTAAAACATGCAGCGCAGAAGAAGAGAGCAGGCAGGACAGAGAAGAACCTGGGAAAAGGAAGGTTGAGAGCAGAGAGTGAAAGTGAGGTTCTGTTACTTATATTTTTAAATGTTAAATATTTAATATTTACATATGAGGAACATAAAGGACTAGGATACAGGTTCTAGAAGTGCTGTGCGTTACAGCTGGACTTAGAAAAGAGACTGAGCATAGGCACACAATTATTTAGTTCAGCTACTCCAGAGCTCAGTCAGGCTCAGCAGACTGAAGTCGCTTGTGAAAATCCGTTGTATGTCAGAAAAATTAATGTTAAGATCTTTTGAAAAAACAGTTGAGTATTAAAAAGTTCATCCTTTCTATGCTGGAAACACACATTCACTCAGAAGCTATTTAGTGAGATATTTAGGAACTGCCAGCGCAACAACAGTCAACACACAGACATGCAAAACGCTGCACAGAATTAAAGGCTCTGCTTTAAAATGTAACTTTTTCCTATGCGTAAGACAAGAATATCACCATCAGTATTGTTTTGGCCATATGCACATAAGATTTTAGTGATATGTTTCATAGTAAGCTTGGAATTTTCATACCAAGAAACAGACATATTTTAACAATCCCACCTATTTTCACATTTATATAATTTAGAATAAATCCCTCCCCAGCATTCAAAATAAGACTACATTGAACACTTGCATTTACTTTGCAATCAGTTTATGAATCCATTAATAAGTTGTCTGAAAACACCTACCTTTTTAAGGACCTCATGGTGAATTTGGAAGTTCAACTGCAGGAGATTTCCAACCAAGGGATATGGAATTGGTCCAGGAGGCAATTGTCTTCGCATCCATTGCAATTTCAGAAACTGCACAACCACCAGAGACACCACAAAACATACCAGCACCACGCTCGCTGTTAACATTTCACTTCTGATTCACAAACCTGCGTTGCCTCTGAAAAACTGATATATAGAAAGATAGAACCACTTTGTCTTGCTTTGCTAGTACCTCCCTAAAGAGATAAAAAGATGTTGAAGCTTCTGTGCCTCTCGGTGCTTCCCTTTTTATCATTTTACTTCCTCATCTCGGAAAACAAAGCGTTCTTATTTTTAAGCCTATGTGACATCATTCCATAACATTGCAGCTACAAATCTGACAATCGTCAGCTCTTCAAGGGATACAAAATGTGGGTTAATTATAAGCCTCCTTGTGCCATGACAGTTGCTGTGACAAAGATCTCTGCCCACAGTTTCTGGTTTCATAAAAATCCTCTTGCAAGAACAGATTGATAAAAGAAAATTTCCTGAGAGTTGCCTACACACCCAAGGCCAGTGGGATTAATGAAATGTTCAGGCCCATCAGTAGCCACCACGTGCACCAACTGCACGCACAGCTCCTTTGCCCACCTCATGTTACTGCTTGATTCCGACACTCTCTGCTATTCCTTCAATATTTCATTTATCCCCATGGTTTAAATTGGAAGCTCTTTGGGAGGTGGCCAGACCTTTTGATTTTGTGCCCAGAGCACATAAACCAGAAAAGACTCTAATCTGCCATTGGGTAACGAGAATTATATGGAATGGCATAACACCCGAGTCTCCCCACACTCCCTGTTCAGCTGCACAGAGAAGTGGGACTGCAAGGTCTTTGTGACCAAGTAGAAAACAAAATTTCTTCACTCTCCCCAGCTGCCTCTCAGCTAATTCCCACCATATTGCCTGCAGCGGGGGCAAGTATGTCACACAAACTGTCCATGTGAGCTGCTTTCACAAGCACTCTCCTGCAACTGAGCAATTCCATTTGGGAGCCGTGGATTGCTTTTCCTTTATGGAGGTAGAGCCCGTGGCCCCCCCAATTTGGACAACATAACATGGCTTTGGCTTGTCTTCAGCCCTTCCTCGGGAGCATTACTAACAGGCTCAGCTCATCTGGCATGGACAGGAGCATGTGGCACACTGAGAAGCCACCTAGATGGCTTAGCTGCTCACCTGCCAAACTTACAGAGCTGGCACAGCTGCAGTAGAAGTGGTGTTTAAGCAAGTTGATTCACCCCAGAAATAGAGCAAGGAGCAAACTTGTATGAGCCTTGCTGGCCAGCGATTGAACTGAGAGCTGGGAACAAACTGAGAAAAACTAAATTACCCACTTTGGAAACCACTTGTGTGACTTGTAGTTCCTTCACTTGTGGCATTGCCCTTTGCCTCAAACCACTCCCAATGCTGAATTTAGCCTTTTCCAAAGACTCCTTTCGGAGGAGAAAGAGTCACAATTTTGGCTGCAGCAGCTGTTCTGCGACAATATCCCAAACAAAATGATTTTGTCCTTCCTGGGTATTCTCTGTGAAGATGAAGACAGCATAGACAGTGATTTCCTATGTGAAAGAGAGGTCTTAAGTTACTGGGATTTTCACTCCACGGATGTGACAAAACACCAGCAGCTAGTGCCCAGCTCTTGCAGGCAGAGGAGCAGCATTGAGGCTGGTATCTCAACTTCACCATCCACCCACATTCACGGGCACGGCTGTTGTCCTGCAGATTCTCATGCCCCTAGGCCCTCCTGGGTAGGTGTTAGCCTGACCATGGGGACCAAGGCCACCGCAAGACACACTCAAGATCTCTGAGGACAACCTGCAAAGCTTTTCATGCTGGATAGGGGCAGGGGGAGACTTTGAGAGGATCAGCCCAGGATTTACGGGCATCCTGAATGGCATGGCCTCTGCCAGACTCCGTATGGACTCTGACCCAGGGCACCTGTGCTATATGGGCTGCAAGGCCTACCAGTGATGCTTTTCCAAGTGTTGTTACTCTCCCAGGGTGAAGAAAAAATTAACAGATTCAACGTGTATTGCTGGGAGAATGGATGTGAATGTTTTCACGACCCCTGAGGCTTTCCTGTCTTGCTCACTTGCAACCTCATCTGGCCCCTCTGTCCCTTCTGAGTAATCTTGGCAGACCCACTCTGCATCTCCCCTGGCTCCCCAGGCTCACTCTGACTTTTCCACACACCTCAGCCACGTACCAGCGGTTACACCTCACAGCCTAGACATGAACTACTTGCATTTAGAAAGGTAGCTGCCAAACAGCTTTGCTGTGTCTTTGGGAGAAGATGTTAAAGGGGATACCACTTGCTTTCCTCTTTGTACAAGATTGTGCTGGAGAACAGAGAAGGAAGCCTGATAAAGATGCATGTACTTGCGATGGTGAGAACTGAATGCCTGTGAGGGCTGACTGACAGCTCAGCAGAACAGGAAGATATCCCTCGTACCAATGAATCCTCCTCCTTTCCCTCTCCCTCCTTCCTTTCAGCTCTCAGAGAAAAGGATTTGTTTGCCCTCTGCTTAGGCTTTTGAACTGAAATGCACAGTGGCCTGTGCCCCACCAGCCTCACAGCACTTTTTCTGCCCCTCATTAGCTATGTTCTGTGCCCCAAGTTCAGTGTTAGGAATAATCTTCATCTCCTACCCACAAAGCACGTAGCTGCCAGGGTGTCTGCCAGGCAAGTACCAGAGGCAGCTATTCAGAGAAGGAGCTCAGTCTCCCAGGTTAACCACAGGGTTTCAGAACACATTCTTTGTCTCACCTGCTGCCACCCGGCCCCAAGGAGTGATACACCTCTTTTTAGATACCNTTAGATACCATCTGAGAGGGATGAACATCTACAGCTAAAGAGCAGAAGCATGCAAGCAAAGCTTGACTCCTGAAAAGGGCCAGCACCTCCCATAACTTGTAGGCAGTCCCCAGCCCCCTGGATTCATGGCAGTCCTTGGTGAAAGCAGAGGTCCCTTCCCAGGATCGGACTAAGCTTCTTCTTCCTCCTCCTCTTGCATCAGCTCAATGCTGGCTGCTTGGGAGCAAAGCACCGAGGGGCTCTGGAGGGAAACAGAAA
>VXBJ01004750.1:0-12367 GCA_013400055.1 Nycticryphes semicollaris
GATTGAACTAGTTATCAAAATCAAATTATTAGTAGTAACTTGGGATACACGATCTACACAGTATTTACTCCCTAAAAGGTCTCACCACAAATCTGGCAAATCCAAGCTGTTGCAGACTGTGCACTAGGACCTCATTCTGTGTAAGAAACAAACTTTTTTTTTCCCTCATACTGAAGTGCAGAATAGTAGATATTCTATTCCCATAACTTTCACATTTGTGAACTCACATTCTTCCAAACAGGAAGTGGTTTATGGAAGAAAAGGGAGATTTCAGGCCAACTATGCAATTTCCTGAACCTTCAGCAATTAAAACTGAACTTTAGCAGAAAATGCAGTTTCAGAATCCTTTTGGATATAGAAATATTGGGGAATTAGCCCTGACAGGTCACCACATCTATATTTGCTAAATAAAAAATTCTGGTATCCACATCCAGAAAATTTGGAATGTACCAACTTTCTACACTACTACAGCTACTCATCAGGTAGAAAATTGGAAGCAGGAACTTCTGCATTCGTGCCTTGATGGAATGAATCATGAACTTCTACAACACCTTTGGTCTGTAAACCAAGTATTATGCATGAGCTTTTTTAAAGGGGTTATTTTCTTTTCCTCCAATGAGACCTCTATGATCAGTGATACGACCACTTACGGCTCCAAATATCCTAGAGTTGTTTCTAAGATCAGGGGTTGTCATTGTACTCTTGGTCAAAGCTCTCATCCTGTTGCTGTTTTGCACATCAAATGCCTGCTCTTCTTCACTCCCAGAATAATGGGACATCGGTAACAACATAAAACTTACAAAGTAAAAAACCCTCTATAACACATCAGAAATAACAGTGTTCTCCAAATATAACCCTAGTATAACTTTTGAAAATATATGTACGAACAGCTTTCAATTACACATTCCTTGCACAGTGACTATAACACGAAGTATTCCTCTTCACTGGTATTTTTCATTATGAACTCAACTATGTACTCAAGAAGGCAACATCCGGGTCTACATTCACCTCGATATAGAATTCCTCTATCAAATTCCTCTCACAATGCCTCCTTGTTACTTGGAGTCTAAGATTTTTACTAGAAAATAAATCATTTACTGGTACACTGCTGCTTAAATAGCCTTGAAAATGCAAACAAAATCGTAACGGGGTTTGCCAGATGTGCAGAAAGAATCTTGACAATCTGGACTGTATCCAGTCTGTATGTCAGACATCTGGGTTCACGTGAATCCTGAGTCATTATAAGCTCTGGTATCATATTCCCAGAAGAAAAAAGCCCTGCAGAGCAGTTCTAGCCAACAGCATCAGGCTGTCCGCTTCATGCTAAGCCTAAGGAGTCAGAGGTACCATCACACCTATGGCTCCGTATCTGTAACAGAGTGCGTCTCAACCTAAATCTGATTACTCCAGGATAACAGGATATATATCCTTCATATCTGTACTCAAGTCCAGCCAGGTTAACAACTCTAAGCATGATTAAGACATTTATAGCAGATACTGAAACTGATAGTTTTAAGCCATGAGATGACCTCAGTGAGAGTGAGTCAATCCAGATGCCATAAACAATGCCTAGTTGCAGCATTAATTCTCTATACAAATGGCATATTTGCAGTAGCAAACATACAAAAACTAGTATGAATATCTGCAAACTCTGGTTACAGTTCCTTCAGGCACCAGCAGTGAAAAAAGGTTAGGAGAGTATCACCAATTTTGCTATGCTTAGTCAACATTTGATTTTATTCATCCAAACAGTGCGATGGCTTAAGAAAAAAACATACCTTAATAACATTCAGTTCAGGAACTGCAAGTAAATTTTAGCTTACACTTGCCACCAGGTAGTCAGAACATATGTGGCCAGTTGCTGCAGCTAGCCAAGTGATTTGATAAACACTGGAAACTTACTTGGCCCTGCATATGCCCTTCGTATAAGCCTGGCACACATATATCATTTTAAACTTAACAATAATTTTGCTGGCAAACAAAACTCTTTTTCCAATATTAAACCAATGCAAGTGGACTCGTTGAATCACAGTGACTGATTTTTAAGAAGTACTCCAAATTCCATATGGAAAATGTACCTGTCAGTGAAAAACAGTATTTAAATGAGCTTAGAAAATTTGTGTGGCTAGAGATACTTCCATTGTATATTCATTCAGCAATGCCTGAAAGTGGGAATTATGATATTATACCCAAGCCAGTATTCTGAAACCCATTTTGGCTTATAACCAACTATTTGACCAAAACACAATTTCAGTGGAAAAAGGAGATTGAAATAATGCCCTTTTAAAGCATTAAAAGGAATTTTATTTTTTTTTAGTTTTCCTATTGTATTTGACCAATTTCTAAATCAAACTTCCTCTCCAAAGTGTAAGAAACATCATTTAAGACATAAGAATGACAAGCAAAAAGTTTTGACAAAACACCATGAATTTAAGAAACAAGACCAATGCCCCACATAGGTTACTACCAGCAACACTCCCAAGATTATTATCTAAAGCAGATTGTCTGAGATCCTGTGTTATCCAATCCTACTACAGACTGCCAACTCCTGCTACATATATAAGGTATGGATCCAGCAGTTTGACATGCTCAGACAAATCCGTGAATCCACATGGAGTTCCCTTGAATTTCTGAAAAAGAATCTTTTTCTGTCAGGCTGTCCAGCTGGGGCCTTAACCTCCTTTGGATGGGGGGCGATGTCCATCAGTCATAGAAGCAAAATTAATTCTGGAGGACGAGTGAGTACATGCCTTTTCCACACAGTACTACTGTTTTATAATTTCTCCATGCCTCGAACCTTTCTAGACTTCATGCTTTATCCATTTTTATTATAAAGTAGTAGTAATGGAAACTTCTAAAAACGTCTCAGTGCTGTTCAGCAAGTCTACAGCTGGCTATGCACTTCATGGTGAGGAAGAAGACTGCATAAGGCTTACTGTGCTCTTAAAGATGAAAAAATAGTGATTTGGATTGAGATAATACATCATGGAATCTAACAAAACACCTTGAAACTATCACAGAGACCACATATATTTTTTCTTCTGAATACTAAGTCTATACTGCAAATACATATTAGTACCAAAGAGAACTTTAAAGACCCTGACCTATAACACTATCGTTTCTCATCTTTAACAATTATTTTATAAATTAGACATTACTTTACATACAATTCAAAAATACAATACTATATGCAATTTAGAATGTATAAAAGTAGATGCATTCTTTATGGTCATACCAGCTTTCAAATGAGCTAATTTAAGAAGAATATGAATAATTGATAGATATATGAATTTAGGAATATAGTCAACAACTACAAAGTCTTCCCATAAAATAATTCCTCCTTTAACAAAAGAAGGTCATGCTTTTAAGCCACAGCCTACTTCTTGTGCATTCTTTATCATTTCTGTTTGGCTGGAGAAATCAGTGCTACACAGCACAAATGCTACTCAGTGCATGGAACTTCACATGCTATAGAAACACTTGGGTTTGTCCATTAAACATTTTAATGGAACCATAGGAGCCTCAAAATATGATTTATCATCTCATTAATTTTCCTAACAATAATAACTTTCTACACATTTTGACATCTACTGGGCGTTTCAGGTCAAAATGATAAAATCCGCTACTGCGGAAAACTTGTTTGAGCACTAAGTTAAAGAGCTTTGACACCTGGGAGAGGACAGAGGTCGGTTTCTGCTTGATTCCCCTACTATGAGGTCCAAAACTTCTCTTTAAGACTTTCTCCCCTCACAATAAGACAAACTTCCTTTCCTTGAGATGAAGTTATTCTCTCTTCAGCCAGTCTACCACTGTTTCTTCTTTTCCTTCAGCATGACATACTCAGCTTAGGAAATGTCTCAGCCTTGTTGCCTTGCACCCAACATCCAGAGGCCCCAAAATACTGCTCATTGCAGATTCTTTCATGAGAAGGCCAAACCTGCAATCCATCCACAAATGTAACATCCACTAAAGTAAATATGAGTTTGTAAGCCAAAAAGCCTGCCGGACAAGACCTTCAATTTCCTCACATGACTGCTCACTGGATTACAGAGCTTTCCTTATAACTTCAGACAATTTAAAGCATAATCAGGGCCCAGCAGATGGAAACTGCTGGAATTAAACTTCAGTAAGTAGCAGTCTGTAATTCTGGGGTGCTTGGTAATGAGAAATATAGAGGGAGAGGTTGAAACAGAAAACGGCAACAGGGAAACAAACTGATTACTCATCACTCTTATTGTAACGAAACTGAGAGAAAGTCCCCCTTGCACTAGAGTTCATCTCAGATACTACAAGTATTCTTCAAAGTCATACAACTTCTGTTAATTAGACCATGGTCTCACCTGACCTCCCTGAATAACTGAACAGAAAAACTCTAAGTATTCAGTAAGGGGAAGAAACTTGACTCATTTGGGGTTTTGAAGCCTAACAGGACAAATGGAATGCTTCATTTTGCTTGTGAGCAACAGTAACTGTTAAAGATTACTACTTGTTTTAGAGTTAACCTTAAAATGACTGACTTTGAGTCAGGTGTTAAATCAAGGACTATGCAGAACATGACTGGGAGTCTCTTTCAGACCAACAATCAGATTGGAAAATGAAACAAATACCTTAAGCATGACATACTCTGAACTTTAGTTCTAAAGCAAGTAACATTGTCTTCAATATTCACCATCAATTGCTTTATTAGAATCATAGAATTGTCTAGGTTGGAAGGGACCATTAAGATCATCTAGTCCAACCATCAACCTAACTCTCATAAAAAGCAACAACTCATCACTAAACCATGTCACCTAAGCACTGTGTCAGCCCATCTTTTGAATACCTCCAGGGATGGTGACTCAACCATCTCCCTGGGCAGCCCATTCCAACGCTTGATAACATTTTCAGTGTAAAATTTTTTCCTGATATCCATTCTGAACCTTCCCTGGCACAACCTGAGGCTATTTACACCTTGTCCTGTCACCTGTGANACCCCCAGGTCCTTTTCTGCCAGGCAGCTCTCCAGCCACTCTTCCACAAGCCTGTAGCGCTGCATGGGGTTGTTGTGGCCCAAGTGCAGGACCAGGCACTTGGCCTTATTGAACCGCATCCCATTGGCCTCATCCCATCCATCCAGCCTGTCTAGATCCCTCTACAAAGCCTTCCTAACCTCAGGCAAGTGGACACTCACACTTAACTTGGTGTCAACTGCAAACTTACTGAGGCTTCATTCAATCCCCTTATCCAGATCATTGATAAAGACGTTAAAGAGAACTGGCCCCAATACTGAGCCCTACCTATTATTAAACATGTTCTAACCATCAACTGTAACAAAATATTCCTCAGTAGGAATCATCATTTAAAAATAACTCTGTGATGGATTTATCTGAATGGAGTGGTAGCTCCCATACTCAGTGTTCTCGGAAGGCCCTGCCAACACAGGATGACAGAGGAGTTTCTGTACAGTAGAGGATGATACAGAGTCAAGCCTCCTGATGCACCCCTCTGCAGGATCCCTGCCTCTCCAAGAAAGAGCCTTGGATCACCCCTGCGGCTGCTTCTGGAGTATGAGCCTCATATGCTTGTGGCTTTCTAGGAGACTGAGTGGACACATGACACTTGTCCCAAGTAAGAGGCATGACCATGTGGAACTTGAGAGTGCCACCACGGTGTGCCCAGATAAGACTACCTTAATCCAGACCAGGAATACTTAGAAGAAATACATAAGCACTGAGGACAACTGGAAGCACTGAAAATTAAAATATAACTGGAAAGTACTTTGCACTAAACTTAACTTACAAACACTAGTTGACATACTGGCATCTAGAACCACAGAACAACAGGCAACTTCAGCATAACAGCAAGGCTAAGGACAGAGAAAAAACATGCAGCAAAAGGAATAATAAATGTCACCTCAGGGTGTGAGGCACAGAAGGAAAAAAAAAAGAAGATTCTGCTTCTTCACAACACCTTCCATGCTGCTAAATTTACTGAAAAAAAATAAAGAAGTGCCACAAGGAGAGAGAGATGGGTAAAGCTGATGTGAGAACATGGACTACTTCTTGCTTCACCCCACTCGTTTCCCTAACATCAAAGGAAAACAAGATTCAGCTAAGGCAAAAGCAGGCATTCTTGGCTGACTCCCTGGCCAAGGTCAGACAGAAACTGAAATGAGGGCACTGTGGCACTGATTGCAGACTCTTAGGGGGGCAAATGGTCTGTGCCTCAGCTGGCAGAAACTCTGGAGATAGAGAGGCATGGAGCCCCTTTTAAAGAAGTGAGTTTTGAAAGCGGGGACTTGCTCTCCATAGTATTATTAGCTGAAAAGGGGCTCAAAAGCAAAAATATTGAGGGTATTAATTTCTGAGCTTAAATAAAATGTGACAAGAAAAAGTTACTACATAGGAACTGCAAAATCAAAGTGAAAACTGTACTAAGTTCAGACCTATCTGCTACAAGTCTGCATTAACCAAACTGTGATACCACACTCAACTGAACACCATTTTAACTACCATCTCTTTGAAAGTGTTTGCTTAGCCCTGGAAATCCCCATTAAATTCTTTTTCCTCAAGAGTACTCCAAAACATTGATGTAGGCTGTAACAGGGATATCACAAGCAGCTGGCTGTATTGCAACCTATCTATGCCTGAAGCAGATGGCTTTTACTTGTTAAAAATATGTCAAGATGCATTACTCTATAGCATTTCCATGGATAAACAGGTTAGTAAGTCTGTGCAATCCTTTTTCTCTATAGCAATTAGGCAGATTTGTCTATTCCTAACAAGAACAATGATCAGTGTTCTACAATAATTAAAACCAGAATGAATAACCGTAATTTTTTTTTTTACTAGAGAAATTACAGGCTCTTGATTTAGTATTTCCTAGTTATGCCCTTCTATTTTAGTATTTTGTTACTCATTTTTGTTTGTTTTCTAATTTCTGTTGAGAATAAAAGAAGCTTTTTTCTACACAAGTACTACCTTCATGTGACCAAGAGATGAAAAGTTAAAAAAGAGAAGATGAGAATAAAAGATATGAGAATTTCTAATCACGCTTTTAAATGCAACTGTTTATAATTGTAAAAAAAAAAAAATCTCTTTAAAAAAAAAAAGGTAAATAGCTACTTCATGATGCTGGCTCTTGCAAAAGATCTACTTTCCCCTTCACCCTTTGAATGTATAGCAACAATGACTTCTGCAACAGTTGCTCTTCTAGAGCAATTCCTCTCCTCCTTTACTTCCTCAAAGTTTCTAAACCCAGATTCTCAAAGGGAACAAGTGTGTGTTTGTTTCCATCAACGTCTCTCTGGAGAGACAGAGCGGGGGTTTGCTTCAATCAATGTCTCTCCAGAGAGATTCAGTACCCCACAGGATCCACTGCTTCCTCCTTGCCACCCTTCCAGCTTGCAGCGTCTTTCTAAATTGTATGGTTCTCAGCACAGACACAATCTTGTAGCTCTAGTGCAGACACTGTAAACACTGACAATGTTGCCTGCTAAAGGGCTATGGGACTGGGTCTTAATACTTACAATTAAGCTTGAAAAAAATATTAAATACTTTTCCCCAGGATCCAGATCAGGTTTTAGTGGTTTTTTGCACCTTCCTGTCTGCTTGCTTCCCACAGGGACTCAAAAAACTGAGATATACCAATTAAGTTCTTTTTCTGTAATTTAAAAGGGACAAGCACACTATTATATTAGAACACGTAATGTGCACTTACCAGACCATTGCAGTTGCTTAAGGCCACTTTAGTTGTACTGTGCTGGTCTTGCAAATATCCTGTGTAATGACAGTGGTCTAAAAAATCGTGCTTCCATTGTGGTCCATCTTTCCCCCAGTATTCTACTGTAAAATGTCTGGACACCAAATCTGTGTTGAGAGTCAGGTTTAAATGAAAGTGCTTGCCATAGGCAGAAAGTTTAAAAAATAATTTAGTTGCTGCCAGTTCTTGGTCATAAGGGTCTGTGCTCCTCCTCCTTCTTGAGGGTTTAGCATTTTTCACAGTAAAGCTGAGGAAGGCTCCATTTTGATCAACCCTTATTGGGACTGTTAGTTGGTAGTGTTCAAGGTAAGACAGGAATTCCTCTTTGTAATCACAAGGTAAGACAGTCCAGGGAGTGGGCATAGAAGAGAAGAAAATACAACAGGAAACAAGTAGTAGCATAAACATAAACCATACTTGACTAAATCTCATTACCCTCATGAGTAAAAGTCATTTTCAGGTGAATGCAACCCGTAGCATTTTACTAAATAAAAGAAACATTCTTTTATTTCTTTTTAAATCAAGAAAATGTGTTCAGCTTACTATTAATTTGATGTCACTGGAAATACAGACATTTTTAACTACACATCTTTTCCTATTTACCCCAAATACGTAAATATTCAGGACTAATTTCTAACCTAAGAAGGGCACATTCTTCCCAGTGATACCATTCATAGACAAAAGCTATTAGATCCATCTGCAAGAATAAACATATTTTACAATATGAAAATTATCATATTGTAAAAACATGTAAAGGGCTCTTCATTTCATTAAAAACCTATAAATGCTAATGGATCAAAGGAAGATTAGATCATTACTTCCTAGTCTAAAAACACATTAATGATGTTATCGCAAGCCTCTAAACTATTATCCAGCACAATATTTTACTAGATTTAATTTGCAAGGTTGCCCTACAGTTAAAAGTACACAGAAATAAATTAAAACAAAAAATTTAATCATATTTGCTGTATTTAAACTTCCATGACAATGAATCATAAAACTAAGAGCAGAGTCCGTATGATTTCATGCATTACATAAACACAGTTTAGAAAATATTACGCAAGTGCAATGCAAAAATAGATGCTTCTTGTCAGCTACAGAGGTTAGAACCCTACCTTGAGAACTATACGAAAGCCTGTTGTCATTGTGAAATTCCGATGAAACCATGACTAGGCTCAAAATCCATGTCCACGTCTTCCAAAAAATTTCCATAATTTAGCAAAAGAGAAAGCTCTTTTTTCCTTTTTTCTTTTTTTTTTTTTCCCCCCTTGGAGAGCTACCTGTGTGCTATAGAGTTAACTCCACTCCAGAATCGCACCATAACAAGTATATTTATTTTATACTACTTTCAAATTAGCTACTGGGTCTTCCACGTTTTGACAAGTATTCTTTTCCAGGAACCTGTACTTTCTTCTACATCTGCAGACATTTTCTTAATTCAGAACAAGTATTTGTAAGATTCCTTAAGATATCAGTAAGACGTTAGACTGGATAGTTACTGAAATTGCTCCATTTCTTTTCCTGAAAAACAAAAGAAAATTAGTCAAGACAAGTTCTTTCTACTAAAACAGATCTATACTGCAAAACACTAAGGCATCATAACGAACTATGCAATGTAACATCTTGAAATAATATTCAACCACTATTACTTTTATGGTCCAAGGTCACAATCTTATAAAAACCATGAAATACCATTAATCTTGAATGGCAGATCCATACAGTTTGAGATGCACACACCGACTTTATGGTAATCAGGTGTAAGGATTCCTAAAATTAATATTGCTCAAATACTGTGCTCAGACTTGTTCCAACTATAATCAACGCTATGCACTCATTGATTTCTGCAGAAATCTAAACCCAAATACTACCCAAAAACAAGACCCAATACACTGGTTGACAAAGGAAGAACCTGGGAAACAATCCAGAGTACAGTTATGTGATCTTTCTGCAGCATACATTTTGTTATTACTTGGGCCTGGGTTCTGCTTATGCAGGCAGAATTCTTATTCACTTAAATGGGAATGCTGCACATTCTAATACCAAAGACCAAATTTCAGTATCTGAAGTTATTCATCACACGTATTCTAATGTTTCAAATATTTGTTGTCAAATATCTGTTTCTTATATATCTTAAATACAATTTTATGTAGTTTATTTTTTTAGTAGATTATTTTTGTTTTCATTTTGCAGGTCACAGGATTGAGCAAATAACATTTTATTTCCCCCCCCTCTCTTTTTTTTTTTTTTTGTTAAATACACAGTCAAGAATGTCTTCTCTTACGAAGCTGCAGAGGCTAAAATCTAGGTCAGGNAGCTGCAAGCAGGGATTAAATATAAGATCTATGCAGCCAACTAACAGTCCTCTATCAAGGGATACCAAACCACTTGTTGTGTCAGCTGGTACTAATCAGTCCCCTTAAGCACTCAGAACACACCTGTGCACAGAGCAACTCTGCTGAGGCAAAGAGTGGAGAAACAGAGCACCTAAGAAGGGAAGACTGTTTAAAAACAAATTTTCAAAATGATACATGCAGCAGATAAATTTCCCCTTCTAAAACTGGGAGTTATTTACAACTTTCATTCAGACAGCTAATACCCCTACAGCCAGTGGATTATTTGTAAAGGTTAAAGAGTTGTAGCGTATCATCTAAAGAAAAATCAACGTCATGCAATTCCTGTTTACTAACATCACAGTGAATATTAGGAAACTTCTTCGCCAGTTTGAAATATATCCAATTATTACTATATAAATGGGGTTAATCTGATCATTGCAATACTTACTTTTTAAATATCTTTCAAGACAGCACATGGGATTTAATCAGGTTTGTAGACAGAATAAAACATACTCTGCAAGCACAGCTTGAGTTTAATAGCATTTTTTTCTGGGGAAGCATAAGGATTTAGTGATGCCATTCACATGTGGCAAAGCCTCAAAGCATACTAATAAAATCTCTGGTCTGACCTTCCATGTAAAACCTTTATTTCCTAGCTAATATTCACTTACAGATTTAGACTTTTACAAGTTTTGAAGAGCCTTAATCCCCCCTACACTCTTCAGCTACATTAATACAGTAAATAATGCATCTTATTTCTAACCTGAGAACATCCAGTTTCACAGTCCTGTCACTGAATCTTGCTTTACCCCTGTCTGCTAACAAGCTCCTTTCTTCTTGCACGGATAGGTATAATCTGATACAAGCACCTCTTGACTCTTCCTGACAAGCAGGCCGGCCTATTTGGTTTACCTTGCTGCATACAATCCAGTTTCCAAATGTCTAAGTAGTTGTGTAGCTTTTTTCTGAACTCTTTCCAAACCTATCTCATGCACAGATACCAGAACTGGACACTGTAGTCCAGTAATGGCTTGTTATTGCCATATATAGAGGTAACATTGCCTCACAGCTTTTACTTAGCCGAAAATTTGTAATGGGGAGCTCATGTTCAGACAGTCAGGCTGATAGTAAGTTGTCCTAACATTAAGATCTCCTGAAAATTTGGTACCTAAGAAGCTAGGTAGTCAGCAAAATACTGGACAAAAACTACAGTGCCCATTATGTAGGGCATAAGACCTAAGACCCACATGGTGTTTGTTGGTCAACAGTGTCCCACAGTCACTCATATTCCAGTGTCTTTGCAGGGGTCTGTGTGAAACGGTTCACACAAGAAAGATCTCCTTTCATACTGAGCTTGCCAGAAGCTTCAGTAGATTTTTTAACCTCCTTTCAAAAAGCATTATAGCCAGCTTGAGCACTGATACCAGCAGACCATTCGCAGCTATCTCATGCTCTGAATTAAGGAGCAGTAATGGATGTGAAGAATAAAGCACCTGGTCTTCCCGTGTGAGGTTTGGGCAGGAACCTCAGTGTATCCAGTGCCTATACCTTTTTTTATTATTATTTTCCATCTTCCTTGGTAGCTTACGTTCAGCATTCCATTTTCGACTGTTGCCAAGATGACACACTTGGCCAACACTAAGCTTACAGATAGAAGCATTTCCTCTGTCTTGTGGCTGAACTACATGTTCACCACCGGTAAGGGCAGGTGTGGCTCCATCTCCTGAACTGCTACCTAAAACTGCAACTCCTGCCTAATTATAAAAGCTCTGACAAGCTGCAAAGAAAAAAAATGTTTTTCAAAACCTAGGATGTCAATGACAAAGCAGGTGCACAGCACTGGTATTTCTGTGAAGGCACTGCTGACAAGAGTAGCAGTAGCTTCCAACCCAATGAAACTCACCGAAGAAGAAAAAAAGGGCCATAAACACATACTGGAAGACTTTGGGGCAGAAAGTGGATTGGGGGGGATAGAGGAGGTGGCTGGAGGGTGACAAGGTGGGGGGCTCACTACCCGAACTGCTCAGACCAGTCGCCTTGGGAGCCACTTTCTAAGCAAAGGCACGGCCAGGCAACTAAGGCGTCCGTTAAACTGATGGTCACTGAAGATTTAAGACGGGCAGGCTGCCAGCAGGCTGCTCTCCCAAGAGCATCACCACACGCATTGCCTCCACTGGGGACTGCCACGTCCCCCAGCGTGCCCAGGGTCTCCACACCCGGGACGCCCACCACAGAACCCTCAGGTTCTCCGCCCCCCTCGGAGGAACCGACGAGTCGAGGGGGAGCGACCAAGG